>JAHTLZ010000085.1:3963937-3994445 GCA_023846285.1 Phrynocephalus versicolor | reverse complement strand
TAGATAGATAGATAGATAGATAGATAGATAGATAGATAGATAGATAGCCTTGCATTTGCACTACAATGAAGAATTCAGATGTATGTGTACAGATGAATGACCTTCTCATCTTTTTTCACTTTTCTTTTCATGTTGGTGCAATGGTGTCACAGCCAAAGTTTATAATATCTTCCTTCTGCATCTTCTTTTTCATGCATTTACTGGGTAGAAAATGGGCAAACAATTCTTACCAAAACTACGTATTTGATGGTTCTGCTACAACATTCTGTAGTCCAGCATAGCTTCCCCTCTAGAAACATTTATTTTGACACAGCCCCTTAGAAGTAGAGGTCTTGTGGATGTCCATGGTTATCTCTTCAGAGTGCATGGAGCCTGTTTAAAACAACAATAATAGAGGCCCAGCACAAGTGCATACCACAAAGAAAGAAGAGCTCATTTAAGACCAAGAGGACACTGGCATGGCTAACGAATGGAGTTAGAGAGGCTCTAAAGTGCAAGGAGAGGTCTTTCTGTAAATGGAAATCCTCCCCAAATGAGGAAAATAAAAAGGAACACAAACTCTGGCAAAAGAAATGTAAGAAGATGATAAGGGAGGCAAAGAAAGATTTTGAGAAACGCATGGCTAGCATTATAAAAGGTAATAATAAAAGCTTCTTTAAATATGTTAGTAGTAGAAAACAAGTCACCGGGCCCAGATGGCATCCACCCAAGGGTTATTAGGGAACTGAGAAATGAAATTGCAGATCTCTTAACGGTTATATGCAACTTGTCTCTTAAAACAGCCACAGTGCCGGAGGACTGGAAGATGGCAGATGTCACGCCAATTTTTAAAAAAGGAAGGAGGGGTGACCCAGGAAACTACAGACCAGTTAGCCTTACATCTGTCCCAGGGAAGATGGTGGAAAGCCTCATCCAAGAGAAAATCTTAAAACACATAGAAGAACAAACCTTGCTGAGAGAAAATCAGCATGGCTTCTGTAAGGGTAAATCTTGTCTGACAAACCTTTTAGAATTTTTTGAAAAGGTCAACAGGCACGTGGATTTGGGTGAACCGGTGGATATAGTCTATCTGGATTTTCAAAAGGCTTTTGACACAGTCCCTCACCAAAGGCTGCTGAGAAAATTGCACAGTCAGGGGATAACAGGACAGGTCCTCTTATGGATTGACAACTGGTTGAGATCCAGGAAACAAAGAGTAGGTGTCAATGGGAAATTTTCACAATGGAGAGAAGTGAAAAGTGGTGTGACCCTGGTCTGTCCTGGGACCGGTGCTTTTCAATCTGTTCATAAATGACCTGGAGACAGGGATAAACAGTGAAGTGGCCAAGTTTGCAGATGACACAAAACTTTTCTGTGTGGTGAAAACCAGAGAAGATTGTGAAGAGCTCCAGAAGGATCTCTCCAAACTGGGGGAATGGGCTGAGAAATGGCAAATGCATTTTAATGTAACCAAAAGTAAAGTAATGCATATTGGGGCAAAAAATCCAAACTTCATCTATCAACTCATGGGCTCTGAGTTATCCGTGACGGATCAGGAAAGAGATCTTGGTGTGTTGGTGGACAGCTCCATGAAGGTGTCTCCCCAATGTGTGGCAGCAGTGAAGAAGGCCAATTCCATGCTAGGGATTATCAAAAATGGGATTGAAAATAAAACAGCCAACATTATAATGCCATTATACAAAACGATTGTAAGGCCCCACCTGGAGTATTGTGTACAATTCTGGTCACCGCAACTCAAGAAAGACATAGTGGAACTGGAAAAGGTGCAGAAGAGAGCGACTAAAATGATTACTGGGCTGGGGCACCTCCCTTTTGAAGAAAGGCCAAAACATTTGGGCCACTTTAGTCTGGAAAAAAAGGCGCTTGAGGGGGGATATGATTGAGACATACAAAATAATGCAGGGTATGAGTAAAGTGGATAGAGGGAAGCTCTTCTCTCTCTCCCAAAATACCAGAACTAGGGGACATACAGTCAAATTGAGGGCTTGGAGAGTAAGAACTGACAAAAGAAAATATTTTTTCACCCAGCGCGTTGTACGTCTATGGAACTCCCTGCCACAGGATGTGGTGTTGGCATCTGGCCTGGATGCCTTCAAAAGGGGATTGGACAGATTCCTGGAGGAAAAGTCCATCACCGGTTACAAACCATGATGGAGAAACCAGGGTACTTCAAGGGCCAGATGCAGGGGAGTGGTATCAGGAGAAAGATATCTAGTCTCATGCGCTCCCAAATGCATCTGGTGGGGCCACTGTGAGATACAGGAAGCTGGACTAGATGGGCCTTTGGCCTGATCCAGCATGGCTCTTCTTATGTTTCTTATGTTTCTTATTAACAAATTGTTGAAATCTAGATGACATGTGGGGAGGGGACATTGGAAGAGAAAGACACATCCTGTGCCTTAAAATTGGTGGTAGAGACAGTATTGGTGATATTCCCCTAATCATTCTTGTTCTATAGAAAGAGGGTATATTTTTAATCATCCTTCCATTTTTGGTCTAATTATATTAAAGCCTGTAACTTTAAGAAACTGGTCTCTATCTATCTATCTATCTATCTATCTATCTATCTATCTATCTATCTATCTATCTATCTATCTATCTATCTATCTATCTATCTATCTATCTATCTATCTATCTGATTTATATACTGCTCATCTGACACAGAGCCACTCTGGGCGGTTTACAGTGTAAAATGGACTGGATATAATATACAATAATATAACAATATTAATAAATAACAAATAACATTTTGTTTTTAATTCTTTCCTTGTAAACCGCCCTGAGTTCCCGCTCTGGGAAGAAGGAGCGGTATAGAAATTTGAAAATAAATAAATAAATAAATAAATATCTATTTATTTATTTACCCACCCTGACTTTCTCCTTGAAAAGACCCAAGGCAGCATACATCATTAAAAGGCAAATATTCCAAAGCTAAAAGCAGTAAGTATATAAATATTTTAAAAGAACTAAACAAGATATCATATTAAAAGCAGTAAATAAAATCAATACTTAAACATATTTAAAAGCAGCAGAGCACAAAAATCCAATTTGAAAAACCCCTCTCAGAGTCAGATGACAAGTTGCTAAGGAAAAGCCTGTCTGAAGAGAACGGTCTTTGCCTGCATGTAGAAGGCTGTGTAGTCTCAGCCGCTTCCTTCTCTCTCTTGAATGCAACCTGGGCTTTGGTTACTTTTACCTTCCGTGTACAACTGCTAGGGCAGGTGGCTTCAGGGGGTTAGGGATGGGTCTGTCAGCTTGTCAGGTATGTCATTGATAAAACAAATGGGCTGTTGGGTTGGCTCAGAAGCTGCAATCAAACTGTCAAAGCTCTAGATTTGGCCAGCCTTTCTTGCTGGCAAGCTGTATCATGCCCAACTGGCATGGGTTCCCAGTCCTCTGCTGCCATTGTCCATTATCTGAGAAACATTGGGGAGCAGGTCTGGAAAATGAAGGACCATCTTGATGAAGCCAAATGAGGCATCCCAAGACATTCAAATGCTGATGTGATTTTGTATGCTCCTTTTGAACTCCAAGTCAATCTGGCTCAGTTCACAGAATGACAGTTGAACCAGTTTGGTCAGATTTCAGAAAACAACAAGCTTTAAATTGCAGAGTGCTCTTTAGAGCAATTTCTCAGGTTGTTTTTCTGCTTTTGGAAATAATGAGAAAAGGGCAAAGCATGAACAACCTAATCCAAAATACTGGATATTCACCTTGGGAGAATCTGTGCACTTGGCTTCATGAAATGTTTTCTGTTATTGATTTTTGGGTAAAATGTATGCATCTCAGTGGAGTAGAAATGTCTCTCAAAACAATTCAGTTATGTAAATATATACCTTTAAGGGTGTTTGAATACTGTCCAAACTGATTTTATTGAAATATTTGCTATACAAATAGAGACTAGCCCACTCTGAATTTATTTCAAGGTGGCTTGAACTAACTCATTCTTGGATTTCTGAAAATATTTATAGAAATGTGTTTTGACTCGCTCAAGTGTGCCATAGTCAGAAACAGAGCATTGCTCCATGATATATGTTTTGTTTTGTTTTAGTGGACCTTTCAACCTTCTGTTTTAGTACATCCTTCTTTTGCTGTAGAAACTGGTGTCAAGTATTTTTGTTCTAATGTCATAAATTATATAGGTATGTTTTTATGTGTGTGTGAAGTTCAGTCATTTGCAGGGCCACCATAACTGACTTGCACATGGATGTAGGTTCCTTGAACCCTCTGTGTCCATCCAGTACCATACAAATGTCTAGAGATGGGCACGAATAAAAAAATGGCATTTCGTTTGTTGTTTGTCGTTTGGAGGGTCCGTTTCGGTTCGTTTCTGTTTTTTGTGAATTTTTGCAAAAAAATTGTTTTCGTTTTCGTTTCTTTCATTACCATTTTGTTACCATTTATTTCAATTTTTTTGTGATTTTTTTAAGGATTTTAAGCAATTCACTCATATTGCAGTAACAGAAACGAAACGCACGACAAAATTTCCGGTGTTTCTGTTCGTTTCGTTTCATTTTAGAGACAAAATTTGTTTGTTGTTTTGTTGCATAACGAAATGAAAAAACGAAAATGGAAACAAAAAATTGTTGATTTCGTGCCCATCTCTACAAATGTCCCTGCTACCCTTTTTTTCAGAAGCAGATAAACTGTCCATTTACCTCTTCTTTCTCCCTTTCCTACCAATATTTCTCTTCATGGATTGTGCTTTACAGTAACATTCTGCTGGTTGATGCTGCCGTCTGGATTTGCCCCACTGGGGATACCAGCTTAAAAATGCCATAATGACATAAGAAGCCAATCATACTATGATGAGTGATGTTATCCAGTAGGACAAAGAAGAGTGAAAACAATTGCACCCTTTCTGAGTAAGCCCGAAATAAATTCTCAAAACCATGGTCAGGAGGGTAGATTGGAAAAAGCTAAAGCAGAACAGGATAATATTTCAAAGGGAGACTTCCAGAACAATTCCAAAAGTTTCCAGTAGGGCAAGTAAAAAATTTGTGGAAGTCCTTGAGGGTTTTTGCCAGCCAGAGCAGATAATTTGTTTATTTATTTATTTATTTTTGAACTTATATACCGCAGCCTATTTCCCCACAGGGACTCAGCCTATTTCCCCACAGGGACTCAGGGACACAGACAATAGTAAATACAAGAGATAAAAACACTAAAACCCATGAACAAGATTACTCAGGACAGCGAGCCAAATTAGGCAGGGCAGCAAAAAGCAAGGGGGTAAGGGGGGAAAAAGGGTTACCCCAGGAGGTCTCCAAAGGCGTCCTTAAATAGCCATGTTTTCAATGCTCTCTTAAAGGACGCCAGCTCGCCCGGCAAGGCATTCCAAACGGATGGACCAACCACCGAGAAAGCCCGGTTGTGAGTGGTTGTTTTACGGGCTTCCCTCGGTGTGGCTATCCGGAGCGAGAGGGCCTCGGAGGAACGGGTGGGTCGGGCCAGATCTGAACGTCGGGAGATACGCTCTGCCAGATAGACAGGGGCCAAGCCATGGAGGGTTTTGTAAACCAAAACCAACACCTTGAACCTTATCCGGGAGGCAACGGGCAACCAGTGCAGACGGGCCAGGATGGGGGTGATGTGATCGAACTTACGTGCACCAACCACCAACCTGGCTGCCGCATTCTGGACCCGCTGCAATTGCCGAACAAGGTTCAAGGGGAGCCCCATGTAGAGAGTGTTACAGTAATCCAACCTTGAAATGACCAGCGCCTGTACCACTGTCCTGAGGGAGTCCCCATCGAGGTACGTGCGAATCTGGGCGATAAGCCTAAGATGGTAGTAGGCCGACCTGGTCATGGCTGACACCTGGGGTTCCAGGGTCAGACCCGGATCCAGGACGATGCCCAGACTCCTCACTCTTTGCGCCAGCTGGAGGGCGGACCCACCCAGACTGGGAAGAGGGCCACAGTACCCCTCCGGGCCACCCCCAAAGAACAAAACCTCAGTCTTGCCAGGGTTGAGCTTGAGTCTGTGAGTCCTGGTCCAGTCCAAAACTGCGGCCAGGCAGCAATCAAGAGTCTGGACAGCCTCCACTGCATCGGTGGAAAAGGAGAAATAGAGCTGCGTGTCATCAGCGTACTGATGACAGCAAACTCCATGATTCCGGATGATCTCAGCCAGCGGCTTCATATAGATGTTAAAGAGCATGGGGGAGACTGCCGACCCCTGGGGCACCCTACAAGAGAGTGTTCAGGGAGACGACAAATCACCCCTCAGGCTCACACGCTGGGAGCGGCCCTCGAGGAAGGAACGGAGCCAGCAAAGAGCCAGACCCCCAATCTCCTCCTCAGAAAGCCGCCCCAGGAGGATACCGTGGCCGTCGGTATCAAAAGCCGCTGACAGGTCGAGAAGGACCAACAGGGTAGAGCAACCCCTGTCAGCCCTCCTCAAAAGATCATCATGCAGAGCGACCAGTGCCGTCTCAGTCCCATGATGCGGCCTAAACCCAGATTGGAAAGGATCCAGCATATGGTTCTCCTCCAGGAATGTCTGGAGACGCAGGGCGGCGACCCGCTCAATCACCTTGCCCATAAAAGGAACATTAGCTATAGGGCGATAATTAGACATATCGTCTGCAGCCAGGCCAGGTCTTTTGATAATGGGCTTCACCACCGTCTCCTTCAGACGACTGGGAAAGATCCCATCTATGAAGGATGCTGTGGCAATGAGTGAAGCCCATTCCGGCATGCTCCCTCTGGCAGTCTTAATCAGCCAGGAAGGGCAAGGATCGAACGGAGAAGCCGCAGGCCTGCAGTGTCCCAGAGCCCTGGAGGCATCCCCTGATGAAACAGACCCAAATTCAACAAACCTGGGCGACCGGGGCGGCCCAGGTCCGGCCACAACAGAGGGTGGGTCCCTGCAACTGGCGTCCAGCTCGGAACGGATGGCCTCTATCTTGGATTTAAAGAAGGCTGCAAATGACTCACTAGTGAAATCACTAGGGGGAGGCCCAGGCGGACCAGGATTGGTGAGGTCTTGAACCACCCGGAACAATTCTGCCTGATGGTTCGAGGCCCCACCAATTCTCAGGGAGGCAAAAGATCTCCTAGCGTCCCTGATCGCTCGAGAGTAGCGACTGGTCAACGCCTTAACTGCAGCCCAATTCAGAGCCATCCGAGCGTTTCGCCATCTGCTCTCCAGCCTCCCTCCGCTCTTGCTTCATCGCCCGCAATTCCGCGGTAAACCACGGCGACGAGCGGGCTCTGCATCGGATGAGGCACTTGGGGGCGATCCGGTCTACTACCCCAACCACCTCCTCAAACCACCTATCGGTCAGGGAGTCAACCGGATCGTCAACCAGTCCGCCCGGAAGTCCCCCGAAAGCATCCGAGAACCGTACAGGGTCCAGGAGCCCTCGGGGGCGGGCCCAGATAGAAGGGCCCAGCCCCCCGCGGGGCGGGGTGGCAATTGATAAGGAAAAGGTCAGCAGATAATGATCTGACCATGACACGGGTCGGGTGCACATGAAGTATAGTACATGAATCCAATGTTCTGATCCAATATAAGGCAGATTCCTATATTATATGAGTGACAGCACCCAGCTAGGATGGTTTTGTAATGCCACTTAGCTACTCAAATTTTGTGGTTGAATGACTTCACTTTCGGACAGTTGAAGCAAAAAAATGTTCAGATTGTCAGCCAAGAGTTTAGAAAGTAGTAGGTTACTTGGTTGTATATGAGACTGCTACCCAAATAGTCATTTACTACTATTTACTGCATTTACTGCATCTAATCTTAATTTTCCATCCTACAACTGTAAAAGATTCATATGACAGAGCTTCTTCAAGAGAAAAAATAGATACATTAAGTAAAATACAGAAATCATCTGAATTTGTTATAATGTATAAAAAAGCACAATTTTTAGTGTGAGGAACAACCCTGTGAAGCCTGAGAACTCTGAGCAAAACACAAACTGGGAGAAAATACAGGTATGAATTTGAGAAATTCGATAAAATCTACAGTGCAAGATTTCCACATATATAATCCCATCCAAATATTTTTTGTAACTCTTAAAAGTTATAAACTTGAAAACTCATGTTTCTACTTCCAGCATGGAAATTCATGTGCATTTACCAAACATCTTTTCCAAGTTTTTCTAATTATTATGCATATAATTATTTTATTATGTATATTTTTCATTGGAATGTATTTCAGCCTTTGAATTTTAAATACAATTGTTTGTTCTGACCCACCTAAACCTAGTAAATGTTTAGATCTCTGAAGTCAGGTATGCTTTGCCTTCGAACCTGTCTTAGAAGCTGTGAAATGTATACTATTGCGAAGAAACTCCGAAGTGCATCATTTTGGTAAGGATCTCTAAGAGTGACAGACTTGGGTTTTCATATTTCTATACTGTTTCTTATCCTACCAAGTGGTGGGGGTATTCCATCCCCACAAAGAATTTGGAAATCTGGATAGAGTGATTTTCTTTCATTTTAAAATTCAAACAGATTTGTGGATAATCCCAGTTGTCCTTCAAGCTCACCTAGATTTATGCATGGCCTGTCATTGCATTTCTTTACCACAATATTTTCCTGTCTTCATTGAAATGAGCAAACAAGACAAAGCATACAGCTGTGCAAATGAGCCCTGCTCAGGATATATTTACACTCTCTCCCTCTCATTTCTCCTCCCTTTCCTTTTTCTCTTTGAGCTTCTCATTTAGTTTTCATTTTCTTCTACCATTTCATGCCAGTGAATATTTGTATCATTCTTTGTTTCATGATCTCTTCCCAATATTTCTTTTTGCCAATATTCACTGTCTGAGCAAAGATGAAAGCACTGTAATAACCTGAGAAATTAGCCTAGTTGACAGATCACTTCCCATATACGTCAGTGACCTTACCTACACATGTGAAAAGCTTTAAGCCTCCATTTTGTTGCACTTGACTTTCGCCTACATTTTCTTCAGCCCTTGTTTTGTATTGGTAAGTCCTTATTCCTGAAGCGTTCCTGTGCAGATCATTTCTTGAAAATGCCCTGGAACCAAGTTGTCTCTCTTCTCCCAGGAAGCGTCAAAAAGAGACCACCACCACAATCAAGGAGTTATTTTCATTAAGAGCCTTACTTCACGTCCCTTTCGTCCCTCTTTGCTGTCCTGCTTGGGACCAGTACAAAAAAACAACAACCTTACTTCATGTTCATAGCGTGACAGCAGGAACTCGTCTTGACCACACCCCCTGAACTGGGAACAGAGCATGAAAAGCCGTACCTATGCCTGGGCTGGGGAATTTTCTTGTCACAAGACAAGGGATTTGAAGTAGCGGCAGTGGCTGTTTCCCTATTTTGCTGTAGGAATACTCTGACAACCGAGAAAGCTGAATAGAACTCCTGCGCCAGGCCCGGCCTGGCTGCCTGCCTGTCCCAGGAACAGGCAGAGAGCCACAGTCAGGCGTAGGTCTGTCCTCCTCGGGTCCCGGAGGCAGGGCTGAGCTCTCCTTGCCTGTTTACCTGCCAGCCCGCAGACTGCTGAGTTCAGGGCGAGGGTGTCTCACCCACCGCACACGCCGCTGCTGCTCGCCCATGGCAAGTGGTGACGTTGCAGCCTCCTGTGCTCACCTGGCTCCTCTTGCTGGACCTCCCAAGACAGCCTGAATGCCCGCAGCGGGGATTTGAAATATCAAAAAATGGAAGCCTGACAATTTTAAAAAATGCCAAACAAATCCAGGGAAATCCAGTAGTTGTCACGAAACAAGTGTGTGAAGTAACAGTTGTCACAATACAAGTAATCACACCTGTGGGTAAACGAAAACAGGAACTGAACAGGGACAAAACCACATTACTGTGAACAACGCTGTCACGGAACAAACGTAATCGCGGAATGAGGTAGGACGTGAAGTGACCGCCTAAGACTATAAAGCTTTAGAAACTTCTTTCCACCTCTTCTCTGTTCCTTCTAGGACTTAAATATTAACTTTGCATTTGTTTGATGGATGCATAGAAGGGATAAAGGGAAACTGCACTAATGTCTACTGTAATAGAATACTAACAAAATGACCAGTGCACAAATACTTTCCAGAAATTCCATAAGAAGTCACAGGAGATTATAACATGGAAGCAATGTTTTCTGCACTTCCTTCAGTTGTAGCAAGGTAGCTCTCAGACAGTTGGCACAGTAGGAAAAAATATTGCTGTTGTAAACAGTCAATGTTGCTGCTATTTCATGGTGTCAGATCACTTCTGACTTATGGCTACCCATAGTCATAGAATCAAAGAATCATGAAGTTGGAAGGGGGCTACAAGTCCACTGAGTCTAGCCCTTGCTCAGTACTGGAATACAAATCAAAAGTTATTTGCCATTCTTGAATGCCTCCAAGTGTTGGAGAACCCCCCATCTTTCAAGGTAACTGGATCCACTGCTGTACTTCTCTCACAGTTAGGAAGTTTTCTGGATGTTGAACTGAAACCTGGGTTCCTGTAACTTGTGGTAGCATGGCTGACCCCACAACACACAACTTGGGAACCTGGCCACTGAGGCCCACAAATCAGAAATCCCATGTTGTATAAAGGACTTGCCCATAATTCTAGTTAAGTCATTTTCACCAAAATGAACCAACACTATGTCATAGGGCTACTCCCCAGAACCACAGGTAACCTATTCCACGCAAGGCCCCTCTGATCTCTCCGCTCCAGCATGGCTTGTGCTCCGAGGCCCAGATTCTGCCCTGAACTAGCAAACTTGGTTGCCTAGAAAACAAAAACTGTGACCAGTCAGGAGGAGAACAGAAATCCAGGACAAATGGAACCTGAAAAACAAAAACCAAACATGAGATAGCCCAAAGACACAGCAGTTGAAGCCACACCTATATGGAATGAATATACCTCAAACCTTCATCCCACCTTCTGCAGGGCCTGCAAATTCACTTTCCAGAAATAGAATTTAGTCAATGGGGCTCATTTCCTATGCCAAAACAACTCTCCTTTACCCTCACCTCTCAAAGATAGGTACTCATACATGGCTCTCACTGGGCATAATTCAGTCACAGAACACCTCCCCAAAGAAATAATCTGCCCCTTTCCCATTTGATCTATTTTGGATTTTTACAAATGAAGGGTGATCCTGTCTTCAAAGACCTGCAATCTGCAATGCTGTCTGTGGTACATAGGTGCCAGGTGCTACCACCAACAAACTCTAAATGCTCGCCAAAATGTGACAAGGGTCACAACCCTAAAAAACCTGGCCTCATATCCATCCTTGCCAACAAACAACCGAAGGGTCGACAATCACCGTGACCCTAATGATGGCATAGGGCAGTGGTGGCGAACCTTTGGCACTCTAGATGTTTTTGACCACAACTCCCAGAATTCCAAACCTGTACTGTCAATGACAAAGGACTATGGGAGTTTTGGTCCAAAACATCTGGAGTGCTGAATGTACGCTGCCACTGACATAGGGCTTATCCTTCTCTTTATTCCAGTCCTTACTTTATCTTATTCTTCCATCATTTTCCAGATGCAGAAATCTGTAGTAAAATCTGCGTATCCTTGAGCCCTGGCAAGGCTGACATCCTGCTCTGATAGATCTGGGTACTAACTCCCTACCATGTAAATAAACCCTAAACTGTAACAGGTGGTCCTATGGGGTGGGCCAGATGTGTCCCACCCCACCCTATTATGAAAGAAGAAAAATTTCTCAGATGCTGCTGCATATATGGACCAGGTGCTAGGTGCAACTGCCAAGTTATGTTCTGATTAACTTCCACCTGTCAAAGCTCCAAATCTCTGCCAGTAGAATCTCTGACCCCACCTGAACCCCTGGGGCCAACATCCTGAACCACTCAATTTGTTGGTGTGACAGGGAGTCAGCAAGGACATAATCCATGCCAGGCATGTGGTTCACCTGAACGTTGATGTCATAGTGCAGGCAGTGCAGTGTAAAGGCCCAAACTAAATTCATTACTCTGGGTACCATGAGCTGAGGGTGTTAACAATCTCCTGGTTGCCATCAAAACCTGAAAGTGGAACTTGCCCATACCTCCACCTACAACCACAAGACATCCACTATTGGAAAAATATTCCAAGTCAAGTTCTGAGTTACTCCTTTCATCTCCCAACCCAAGGGCCAGGCCCTGGCACACTACCTGCCTTAAAAAATACAACCCATACCCAAGGATCCAGAAGCAGCTGTCTGCATCTTAAATTCTATCCTCAAGCACAATTTGGTTCTCAAAAAGGAGAGACCATTGAAACTATCCAAAAACTGCAACCACACCCACAGGTCATCTTTCATCCCAACAGAGATCCACCTTCAAGGATGCAACCTTAAGAAGCCCTTCATGGTCTTGCAAAGCTGTCAGAGAAAAGCCCTTCCTGGGATTACCAATTTATAGGCAAAATACAACCGCTTCCTGTAGCTGTTTCAATGTAATTTTTTCCTTGACTGAGAAGTCCTTCTATGTGCAGTTGAGATCAATCAACTTCTCCTCCAGCAGCCAACTCAATTGTTGCTGGGTATAGACCTCTAAGCCTAAGAAAGCCAGCACCTCAGCTGGCCCTTCTGTTTTCTCTTCAACTAAAGGCATAGATCAAAAAGCAAATTGAGGCAACATAACATCAGCCAATTGCCTCAATCCAATTGCTTTGGTTTCTCTACTGTACTACTAATGAACTCCAGGCATTCTCCCTTTCTAATGCACTAACCGTCTCAAAATTGTCCAAAATTTGGCCAGTCTTTTTCATCAGATAAATGGGGTGCTGTAGATAGCTGAGGTGGTACTTTGTGCTTCACCATCTCCTTCTCCCAATGGGAAAGGAGATACTGTGCAGTCTTTTCCATTAAAAAGAGAAAAGGGGAGCTATTTATCATAATGGTAACTGTAGCAAGGCTACTAGATAGTTGCAAAGAATTGGAAAAGCAATATTCAGATCAGCATGGAAGAATGGTTTGGAGAAATGTGGAGCATGGAATTTAATGATAAAGTGACTTGCAATATGAAATTTAGGAAAGGGATGTTACAATAATGATTTCGAGGACAAATAGAATGCACTTCTAGAACATATACTGATATGCCAAAAGAAGCCTAATGGTATACCTGGATGGAGATGGGAGGGGCATGAATTGTCAAAACTGAAATATTGGATCCTAGTCCCAAAGGGTTATGTGTAGCACTGGGTAGAGTGGAATATAAAGTGCAAGAAGATGTAAGAAAAATATGTCTATTGTACATTGTAGTGTTTTGCATGCAAACTAAAGAAAGGCCAGTATGGAAGCAAGCAGTTTGAAGCCTGGATTGAGAAATTGAACAAGGAGGTTTCAAGCAAGATAATGCAGATCAATGCTTGTATATCAGAAACAAAAAAGGCATTTAACTGCTATTCTTGCCTATGTTGTTGAAGTAATTGTAACTATTCAAAACAAACAGATATACAAAGAAATTGTAGGAAAAATCAAAGAAAAATAAAACAAAACAAAAGACAAAAAATGTTTTACCTTAAAGACTAACTTATTTTAATGTAATGTTTTGTGGACAGGTTCACGTCTTCAGATATATAGTTGCAGAATGAGGTGTACAATATGTATGTTTCATACCAAACATTCATTGGCTGTTGTATGTAGGTATATTTGCATGCAAGCTCTATTGTTAAAATTTCTAAAGAGACAGAAAACAGACACCAGATCTGGGTGAGGGTGGGGAGGGGAGGGGAGGGGGAGGGGGATTCATTTGAGGTTGAGGGAGTGGGAAAGAGATGATGGGAGAAAAGAGAGTTCCCTAGGGTTTTGTGGTGGAAGCTGGGTTTGTTGGTAATGGAGAAAAGAAAGACAAAGGAAAAAAATGATACTGTAGTATAAAAGTGTTATATTGAATGGGCTGTTGGATATAGGTACATTTGCAAGCTGTGATAAAGAAATTGTATGCAATCTTAACAAAGCAGTTGAAATAAAGAAGTTAGGGGATGCAACATACTATTCAGGCACTCAAATTGAAAGGTTCCTATAGGAAAGTCATGTGGTTTATAAATGCAAATAATAAACAATGCATTAAAAATAAATAAAGGAACCAGAGGTTCATGCAGTATTTGCTGAACCAGGAACAAAAGATTATTGAACATGTGGAGATAACAGGCCCACAGGATGCACACACCCATGCAAACAGGCAAAGAGAAGAGTGAACCAACCTCTACAAAGGTTCAAAAATCCATTGTCACACTGGAAGCATGCAGGGAACTGCTGTTGTAAGAAACCACTAAATGGTTTTGAAATAGATGAAGAAATGCCAATCTAGATGATGGAAGACAATCAGAGATGTCTTACACTGTTGGAGCTCAATGCATGCTCTAAACACATTTTGAACTGGACAAAAAGGCAGCCTTTGAGATATCTCAACAAATCATAGACTAAGAGACAATTCCAAGATGTGAAGCAAGATAGAACTGGGTTATTTCATGCAAGCTCGAGAATCAAAGATTGTTGACATAACAATCATGCATGCCTAGTAACACTCAGTGGAGGAACACTTCTAGGACCTAAAGCAATCTTCCACTCACCATTTCCTCCACAATCTGTTTTGTTAAACCTTCTCTGTGGCCTGCATAGAGGGTCTGTCTCACACATGTTGGAGACTCACCTCTCTTTGTTTTTATAGTCTTTTCATCCTTTGGACTGTAACTACAGTAGGACCCCTGTATCCACGGGGGATCAGTTCCAGGAACCCCCCGTGGATACAGAAATCCACTAATGCTCTTATCTGGGGTGGCAGGGGTGGCAAGAAGGGGAGGTGAAAGGAGGTGGCTGTGGTGGCTGGGGAGGGGTGAACAAGCATCAAAGGGCCATCCCCCCTCCTGTCCCACAACCCCCGTTGGCCCCTGCCATTATTGCCAGGCCAGCACAGGAGTCTTCTCAACAGGGAGGAGGGAATGTCTTCCACAGCTGTCATGGTGGCGGCGGCAGCAAAAGAGGTACCCACGTCAACCTGTGGATGCCTGTGGGCTGTGAGGTCACCTCTTCTTCCCCTGCCACTGCCAATATTTTTTGCAAAAGTTCATTTTCATTTTCATTGGTTTGTTACCATTTTGTTACCATTTATTTCAATTTTTTGTGATTTTTAAGGATTTTAAGCAATCCACTCATATTGCAGTAACGGAAACGAAACGCACGACAAAATTTCTGGTGTTTCTGTTCGTTTCATTTCATTTTAGAGACAAAATTCGTCTGTCGTTTCGTTACATAACGAAACGAAAAAACAAAAAATGGAAACAAAAATTGTTTGTTTCGTGCCCATCTCTAATCACCGGATATATGGGTGCTATTGTATAGACCACTATTATAGTGAAATAAAACATTTGTCTCCCTTAATTGCTTTTAGAGTCATTTTTGATATATAAAGTGTTGCTAGGATGTGATGAAACTATTAGAAATGTGTCTCTCCCTCCTTCCCTTCTTTCTTGCCTTTCCCCCCACTGTCTACATGACTCAGCCTAAGCAGGACAGATCCAAGATCACTTAGTAAGCTTGATGGACAGATCTGTGCCTTTTGCTTGCTCCTCCTTTATGCAGCGCCACTGGAACTTGATGAATTTTGGAGGCCTCTCCTCCCTGCCTCCAAGTGTTTCAAAACTCTCATTTCTGGGGGGGGGGGGGAACAGGATGAAGCTTTCCCTTGCTAATTTTCTTCCGATTCCTGCCTCTCATTTCTTAAAACTTACCTGCTTGTCATGATGCTAGAAACAGTTTCTTCACTAAGGCTACATTTTTCACGGTCTAGACATCCTCAGGTTATGCCACTGTGCTCTAATGAAAGCCAGAGCAGCTGTATTAACAGATAAATGCTATCACCAGTTAAATGTTGCTGGAAAGGAACAATTGCAGTAGCAACCAAGCCTGGGTCTAGAACTGAGCTAATAATCATGATCAAAACCAAAACATCAGAAAGTATTACAACTCAGAAATCTTGAATTAGGGAAGCTTCTACTTCAAACTCCCCAATTCTAAACTTTGGTTACATCAGAATAATTGGAATGGAATATAGTCAGAGGAATCCAGTAAATGTCCAGCCCAGTCAATTAGTGCTATTAGTCATGGAGGAATTTAACTGGGGGGTGTGTGTGTCTTGACAGGGTGTATAGCCCACAGGTTTTCCATCAACTTATATTCAGAAATGGAAACAATCATGTGAAGAGCCTTCACCCTCAACAGGCTGCAAAATTCTAGACAGCCCTTGGGACCCTATTGCACCATTGATTTTTGCAATACTCTTCCATGATGATTTCCTGGTGGGATTTTTTTTATTTATTTTTTATTTTTTTATTTTTTTGTTTTAAAGTGATGACCCCAGGTGGCTCTTAAGTTCTAGAGCCTTATCATACCTGAGAATGAGAATGAACTTGTCTACATCATCCCCCCAGATGGGGAGATGAAAAAAAGATGCTTTGCTTCCAGACAGTGTGGTAGTCAGAGAAAAACAGATTTATTACTTTGAAGTTCCTGTTGAGGGAAAGCAGTTTTGCCAAATTATCTCCCAGCTTCAGAAGAAGAAGGGGAGGGGAAAATAAAGCTTCTGTGATATTTCTGCATGCTCTTTAGCTACACGGAGCTCAATTCTCTTTCATCCTGAAAGCATTCTGAGATAACGGAGAAGTATATTACATCTAAAGAGTGGGTTTGTGAAAGCTATCACAGGAGAAGCAACCCCCATCTGCCAATACACAGAAATTGTTAGCATGCCCCCCCCCCCCCACAAACGTTTTGGCAAAATTAGTTGCCATTAAACACTGGGCAAATTAACATTTGTAAAATTGAATTATATTTCCAACATTGTGTTTTTCGCCATTGCAAAGAAGGGGAAACTGTTCAAAAATTGCTACCTGTGGTCTCAAGGCTGCCTCATTCTACCAGTATTGATCTACACATCAGCTTTGGTTTTTCTCCATATATGATTGCAAACCTAGGTTGGTAAAATTACATGTTGATCTTTTGAATTAAAGATAGCAATTTTGCTCATCTTGGCATGAAAGACAACCTGGAAATATTACTTTTTTAATGAGGGGGTGAGGAGAGTTACCCAGAATTCCATATTCTGGAAGCGTTAGTCCAAAACATACCACCCCCAAGCTTTGATATGAAATCCAATGCAAGCACACATAAAATTCTTCTAAAAATTGTGATTCCATTGGGGAAAGTCTCACTTTTTCTGTCAAGTGAAATATATTAGATATTTGGCTGCCTGACTGAAGAGAGAAGAAGTGAGATAACAATTGATCATGCTTAATATCATGACAAATGACCTTGAGTGAGTGCCAGTTACATCTATCTCAGACCTCAATACCTTTGTTTTGGCTGCTGTGTGATGTCAGATCACTCCAATTCACAATTCCTTCATAGGTTTACTGTTGCCATCCCTAACTGAGATTTCATGGCCAGAAAAACAGGGACCCGACTTACCGGGTCCGGAGTTGTGGCCCGCTGCCCGGCCAGCTTGCAGAGACGAGCAAGATGGCGCCAGCTCAGCGTGCCCAAAGACCGCGCTGGGGCGTCGGAGCCAATCCCGGGTGCCCGGCGTGCTTTGCAGCCACGGGCATCCGGGTGCTGGCCGGCCCGCGCAGGTGCAAAGTCGCCGCCGGCGCCAGCCCCTTTAAAAGGGGGCCCCCTCCCAGGAAGCCCACCATTCGGTTCAGGCTTCCTGAAGCTACAGGCGGCTTACCAGCATGGGCCAGCTGTTGTTCGGGGCAGCGCAGCAGCAGCAGGAAGCTCAGAAGCGCGCCGGCCTGCTGTTCTTCGGGGCGGCGTGGCAGCAGCAATAGCCCAGAAGCGGGCAAGCCAGCTGATCACCGGGGCAGCGCGGAAGCAGCAGGAGGCGCCGCGAGCCAGCTGTTATTCGGGGCGGGGCGGCAGCAGCAGGAGCCACAAGCGCAAGCCAGCTGACGATCAGGGTAGCGCGGCAGCAGCGGGAGGCTGGCTGCTGGCCAAGCGGGAGCGCGGGCCACCTGAGGACCTGGGCAGCGCAACAGCAGTGGGAGGCTTGGCTGCTGCGGGAGCGCGGGCCAGCTGAGGACGGGGCAGCGCAGCATCAAACAGAGCGTGAGAGCTGGCCGCGTGGGTGCGCCGGCCAGCCAGCAAGCGGAGCCAGGTTGACCCCGAAGGATCATCGACCAGGGATCGCGGAGCGCAGTGGCGCTCCGCCAGGTCTGTACAGGGCACCAGGGCAAGGGGGTATACGGTGGGGACTAGGGCACCGCGAGCATACTGAACCGGTGCTTGCACCTGATTCCTCTCAAAGGGGGGGGTGGCCCAGGAGAGCACCTGATTCCTCTCAGGGAGGGGTGGCCCAGGAGAGCTAGCGACAGGGTAGCCCAGGAGAGCTAGGGACAGGGCATCCGTGAGCCACTGCACCCAAAGTAGTCCCTCTCCCAAAATAAACAGGAGGCACACACCGTAGGGCCTGTGGCGCGATAGACAAGGTAACCCTGGTAAATAGAGAGAAATAAATAATAAAAAGAGGGAAATATGGCACCACGGAGGCTCAAGGCCACGGCCCAGCCTGCCAGGTCACCGGCCAAGGAAAACCCTGGCACAGCGAGCACTGATCCCCGTTATGAGCAGGAGGCACAGCCTCGTAGCGCCAACACCGACAGGAGTGCGGACCCCCCGCCGGGCATACCAACCCACCAGCCACCGGTATGTGTCCAAACGCCAGTACAGGAAAACCTGTCTGCACCCCCGCTACCGCTGCAACAGGACAGCTTGCACAACATTGGCTAGATGCTGGCGGTTATTTACAATCAACTGGCGAATATGGCTCAGTCGCCCGGGCCCAGCAACGGCCTACCCATTCCACTCCCCACACCGCAAGTCAACGCGGTTCCCCCAGTATTAGGGAACAATTTGGCCTCCGTACCACGGGCTAACCCAGGGCCTCTGGCAGCAGCAACTACTCCGGCCCTTACACCACAGGTCAGTATAGCACCCTCAGTGGTGGCATCCACCCTGGCTCCTGCACCCCAAGATGAGGCGACTCGCGAGGCGGCTATAACCCACTTGGCACCCACATCACAGGCTATTGCAGCATCTTCAGCGTACGAAGACGCAAGTGATTCCAACCTGTCGTCCTCTGAGAGGGGACCGCGAGTGCACAGCAAGAGGAGAAGGCGGGCGTCCAGCCGTTCCAGGAGCCGCAGGAGCCGCAGAGGGGATTCACCTTCCGATTCATCCACCAGTGAGTCTTCCTCCGACGAGGAGGAAAGGGCTAGGGGCTATTGGGGGGTAGCAGCAAACACACCGGGCTTGCCACGGTGGGCCACTCGTGCTAGGGCGAGGTCCCTTAAGGCAAAAGGGGGGGAGGAGACACCATCCCGGGACCATGGGGGCCGCCAACGTCCATCATTCACAGACGACAAGGACCCAGCCGGGTTGCACATAAGCAGAAGGGTGAGGAAAGCTATACTTTAGGGTTACTATGTTGATGTTTTTACACTATTAAAACCAGAGGGGGAAGAGGGAAAAGTTAAACCTAAGGGCAGTAGACGAAAGAAACCCAGACCCCACAGTGTGGAGAGGACATTTGAGAATTGGTTAGAGGGCTTTTCTGAATTCGCAAGCATTGTCCAAGCGGCTTACCCAGAGAGGGTGTGGCATTTAAATAACCACTTTAAGAACGTCTTAAGCGCATGAAGGAAGGCCGGGGAGGCGGCGGCCATAGCGTATGACGAGGCCTTTAGACAGAGAGTGTCCAACAGCGCATCAACCAGATGGGACTTGCTGAATAGCAAAATTTGGCTATGGGAGGTAGGGCCCCACCTGAAGGGCAGGCATGACGGGGGTAGGGCGACTCGCGGCTACAGGAGAGAAACCTCCAAAAGGACCTGTTGGGAATACCAGGTCGGTAAGTGCAACAGGGCCAAATGCAAATTTGACCACGAGTGTGACACATGTTACGGCCCGCATCCCAGGGTGTCCTGTCACAGACAGAAAACTAGTCAACAGCCCTTTCGGGGTAACAGGCCCCCATCTAAGCCAAATATCACAGGGGACAATGCAACCCCAAGCGCAGCCCAAGGCCAGGCTCCTGCAGCAGGCCGAAAATAAGGAGGTGCTTCCGGCCAGCCTACAAGACCTAGCTAGCACCCCAGTCAAAACGGCGGCCCTCGCACCACTCCTCTTGGCTTACCTCAAGAGAAAGGAGGCTCTTTATTTATGGGAAGGATTTACCAGAGGGTTTAGGATACCATGTGTAGGTCAGCGCACACCCTATGATGCCCCCAATTTGAAATCTGCAAAAGATCACCCATTAATTGTTAAACAGAAAATCAACAAAGAAATAGCAGTGGGCAGGATGGCTGGACCATTCGACACACACACCCTTCCAAACTTTAGAGTATCCCCTTTAGGGGTCGTCCCTAAAAAGACACCCGGGGAATACCACTTAATTCATCACCTATCATACCCCAGAGGGGCATCAGTAAACGACGCCATCCCCCAGGAATTATCATCGGTGAAGTACGCCACCTTTGACCATGCCCTGGACTTGGTCAGGGCACACGGCAAAGGGGCCTGTCTCGCTAAATGCGACATTCAATCCGCTTTCTGTTTGTTGCCAGTACACCCAGACAATTTTGCCCTGCTAGGGAGCAGGTTTGAAAGGAAATGGTATGTTGATAAAGCCATGCCATTTGGCTGCTCTATCGCCTGTGCAGCGTTTGAAACATTTAGCTCATTCATTGAATGAGCGGCTCAACAAAGGATGCAGGGCGGAGCCATCACTCACTACTTAGATGACTATCTCCTGATTGGTAGAAGTGGTACACAGGAGTGCCGGGCTCTCCTCCAGACATTTCAAAGCCTGACAGAGGAGTTAGGTGTCCCTCTAGCCAGCGAGAAGACGGAAGGCCCAGCAACGTTAATGACATACCTGGGCATTGAGATTGACACGGGGGCGGGAGTGTCCCGCCTTCCACAAGACAAGCTGAGGGCACTAAAAGAGCACATCCGCAATTCCCTGCAGAAAACCAAGGCCACGCTAAGGGAGGTCCAGTCACTACTAAAGCACTTGAACTTCACATGCCGGGTGGTAGCCCCGGGAAGGGCATTCTGTGCCAGACTGGCCAGGGCCACTGCTGGGACCACTGCCCCCCACCACCACTTGAGGCTCACAAAAGGGATAAAGCAGGACCTTAGGGTCTGGCTGACCTTTTTAGAAAGCTTCAACGGCATGGTGATATGGCGGCAGCCCTGCCACCTGGGGGAATCACTGCAAGTACAATCTGACGCGGCGGGCGCCATCGGCTTTGGGGTTTACTTCAAGGGCCGCTGGTGTGCCAGTAGATTGCCGGAGGCCTGGCAAGGGCGGGACATCCTCAGGGACATGACGTTTCTAGAACTATTCCCTATAGTGGTAGCAATCACCATCTGGCATAGCCAACTGCAGAACAAAAGGGTCAGGTTTTGGTGCGACAACCAGGCGGTACTCGCCATCATTAACCGCCAGTCCGCCAGATCAGAGCGGGTTATGCAACTCGTGCGCAGAATGGTGCTGCTATGTTTGAGGTCCAATATATATTTCACAGCCAAGTTTTATCCCAGGGCTGGATAACGGGATTGCAGATGCATTATCTCGCTTCCAGTTCTACAGGTTCCGGCAGTTGACACCACAGGCGAACCCCGAGCCAGACCCATTCCCCGAAGAGCTGTGGAACCTTGGGAGCATGATGTAATCCAGGGAGCCCTCAACTCCATCGCGCCAGCTACATTAAAGGCGTACACCAGGGCATGGGAGTCATTCCAGGGTTTCGCAGCAGGACAGGGCATCTCCGCCAACACTACAACAGACGAGTCAGTCATTCTCAAATACCTACATTCACTGCGGAGGGAGGGAAAGTCCGTCAGAGCCCTCAGAGTGCATCTGGCGGCCATTTCGTTTTTTAACAAGCTCTCCGGCAGCCCGGACCCAGGCAGAAGTCCACTCCTAAAGAGAGCACTAAAGGGCTGGGGGAGGCAAACACCCAGGGTCCCCAATAAAAGGAAACCCCTTACAATTGACATCCTAAAAGCAATATTAAGTCAGCTGGGGACAATATGTTGGTCAGGATACGAAGCCACCTTATTCCAGACTGCATTCACCTTGGCATTCTACAGGGCTTTCAGGGTGGGCGAACTGGTAGCCAATTCACGGAACGACACAAAGGGCAGGGCGGTACGCGTTTCTGATGTCACAGTTGAGCCCGAACAGGCATACCTATTCCTGGGATCATCCAAAACGGACCAGGCCAGCGCCGGTACGAGTGTCAGGCTGCGTGCACAATCTTGCCAGCAGCCATGCCCAGTTCGGGCTCTGATGACGTTCCTGAAAGTAAGACCGAGCAAAAAGGGCCCATTATTGATACATAGGGATGGCCACCCACTAACCAGGTACCAATTCGCCGGGGTACTTAAAAAGGCATTAAGCAGGGCGGGACTCCGACCCTCAGACTTTGGCACACACTCATTCCGTATCGGAGTGGCATCTCAAGTGGCAGCTCTTGGTTTCCCACCCCAGCACATCCAGCAAATTGGCAGGTGGAAATCGAACGCCTACCGAGGGTACATCCGCAAAGTGGAGCAGTCCACCTTGACATCATTTTTGTTGTAGTCCCTATCGCGGGTACAAGGAAACAAGTGTGGATCGTTGGCCATAGCATAGTGCAATGGGCGGCAGAATGGGCGGCAAGATCCTCAGCCGGTGAACACCTGGGCCTCGCACACGCTATGAGGATCGAATGGCTGGGGAAGAGGGGGATGATCTGGGACCGCCTGCTGCCAACGGTTTGGAAATGGGCCAAGGAACAGAGCCACCCGGATGTGTTGATAGTTCAACTAGGTGAAAACGACCTCACAGGACGTAAGGGAGTAGACCTCATCCTTAGCATGAAGGCCACCCTGGAGTTCCTTCATGATTCCTACCCCGACATGACAATCATGTGGTCCGACCTCCTACAGCGGAGGGTTTGGAGGGGTGCCAGGTCCAAAAGGGGGGTGGAGAGGACCCGCAGGAAAGTCAACAGAGCCATTGGGAACCTGGTGTCACAATGGGGTGGGGTAATAATCCCCCACGTCAACATCTCCTTTCGGGATGACAAGCTCTTTCGGCAGGACGGGGTACACCTGTCCGACATGGGAACAGAGCAGTGGCTGGGGAACATCAAGGCAGCAATTGGCAAGTGGTGTTAGCCGCAGTATTCTGGCAGGAGGCGAGTGTAACTCACCTCTGTGGCGGTTTGGTGGCATTGGGACCAGATCCCGGCTGAGGTGGCTGTAGGACGGTGCCTGCCTGGCACGGAAGCAACAGGTGGCAACGGCGGACCCAAGAGGTCCGGGAGAGACAACAAACGGCCTCTCCGCTCAGCTCGGTGAAGGAAATCTCGAAGGAGTCTGCACCCACGGGGGTTTCCAGAAGCCGAGAATCAAGGGTGCTGCCACCTTTGGGGGCACCATCAGGCCCATCGGGGGACAGGCGGGTCCCCCGATAACGCTGGATCCGACCCAATGCCTAGCCAGAGTACTGCAGGTTGTCACCACGTCAATAAAGCTGTGGCCTCCACAATTTGCCCACAAGTTCAGGTCTCTGTGTGTTTATTGGGTTGCGGCAACACAGGCTCGGCGCTGGACCACAAAGAGTCCTAGTGTGACACTCTCCACTTGATCACACTGACTGCCACATATTTCATACTTAGTAATTGCATTCAGATCGGACTCACTACCATCATACAAACTGACATCATACAAGGGGAAATCCAAGAAACAGACTCCTTTTCCCAACAGCTTCAGTGCCATGAGAACAAAAGAGAGCTAACTGAGCCTGTCCTACCATGCACATGTAGTGGAAGTACAGAAGTGACCAGAATAAGTAGACTGTATTGTTGAGGAAAGTGGGGTGGAGCAGCAGGAAAAGAGTTAAATCTAGAGGCAGGCAGAGACCATGCAATATATAGTGTCTGATACTTCCACATTTTTCAGCATCCACAAGCGGTGGTCCTTGGAACTGATCCCTTGCAGATCCCCTGATCCAGCTGTAATTCATACAGTTATCACACACCAGACGTTCTTTGATGGCATATAAGTTTTGCAGTTTTTTTTCTTAATTACAAAATAATGTAGTGATGTGATGGGTGGCATAGGCACCACGTTGTGCTAAAACTGAGGTAACCCACCTTCAACCACAAAACAAAAAAATAGTAATTTCACAGCTGAAATATATATAAAAATGCTACATGTTGCCTCCCCAGTGAAATACACACACACACACACACACACACACACACACACACACACCAGCAATAAAAAGACTTTTTAATGTATGATTGATGAGGAAGGAGTTAAGTGTTTTCCTCCACAGACTTTTAATTTGTTCCTAACTGGTAGAGTCTAAAGTTCAGGCTTTTTTGTTTATGTTTAGAATGTTGCCATTTTTTTTAAGAAACATGGAATCTCTGACCTTTTCTCCATTTGAAATGGCTATTTTTAAAATCAGTATTACAAATATGGATTCTTTACGAATTGAAAAAAGGAAGGAAAGAACTAACCACTCTGTCTTAAGATAAGCAGATTTGGCATTTTCATTATATTTGATCTGTTTTAAATCTATAGACCCAGAATAGTGTCTCCACAGAGAGGTAAAATAGTTTTACTTGAACAGCAAAGCACACTGCTTATCTATTTCCCCAAAGGGCTTAAAGCAGTCTCTACGTGTTAATTAGGCAAGCTATATGTTGCCCCACCACCACCGTGATCTGGGTACTCAGAAATTTCAGAATTTTCTTGCGGTCATATCACCCATACTTACTTACTTACTTACTTACTTACTTACTTACTTACTTACTTACTTACTTATTTTATTTATTTATTTATTTATTTATTTATTTATTTATTTATTAAATTTATATAATGCTTCATCTAGCTATATTTATTTATTTATTTATTTATTTATTTATTTATTTATTTATTTATTTATTTATTTATTTATTAAATTTATATAATGCTCCATCTAGCTACATTTATTTATTTATTTATTTATTTTTACACTTCTATACCACACCATTTCCCAAAGGGACTCTGGGCAGTTTACAGTAAAAAGACATCAGATAAAACAGCTAATAAAAACAGCAGCAGGGGAACAACAATAAGGGCACTAGAAGGGGAGCCCTCAACAAGAGGCAATGGTAGAAATAAGGTCGCCATAAGCCTCCTTAAAAAGTTTTTAAAGACTTTTTGAAGGCAGGCAGGGATGATGCGAGGCACAACTCACTCGGTAGTTGATTCCATAATGAAGGGCCAACCACCGAGAAGGCGCGGCTACGCGTTATCGACTTCCGCGCCTCCCTAGGGGTGGCCACCCTGAGTGAACATGCCTGCGACATTCGAGTGGGCCTGGCCTTGCTGATCTCTGAGAGATACGATACATGGCTACTCTGGGGGGTTTACAAACTGAACAGAAATCAAAGCATAAACAGTAAAATATAATATAAGAGATAAGCACAAGTATATAAATAAAAACACTACAACTAGTAAACAATATATAACAAAATGATAGAACAGGAGCAAGATGGGCTACAGATAAAAGCAGATAAATATAGCAATCATTATTAGAACAGATTAATATCATGGGAAAGCCTTTTTAAATAGCCCCGTCTTTAGATGCTTCTTAAAGGCTGGGAGGGAAGGTGACAGACAGATCTCAGGAGGAAGTTGGTTCCATAGCTGAGGGCTGCCTCTGAGAAAGCCTGATTTCTCATCAAAGATTTATGGGCCTCCTTCAGTGACGGCACCCTCAAATGTCCTGCCTGAGATGATCAGGTGTTATGGGCAGTACTTTGCAGCAGGAGCTGTCATGCCAGATAGCAAGGTCCTCCTTTGTAAGAATATACAATAAAACAATGAGGGACTACAATGAATTTGATGCATTAATATGATCGTCCTCTTGTGCAGGGCAGCGAGAAGAAGTTTGCTACCTGTGCTGTCTGTGATGTATGAGTTCTGGTCTGATAGGCAGCATTATACTAGCCATCTGGAAAGGTGGCCTTGAGACTTAATCAGCAATGGATGAATCAGGTCACTCCTGATTTGTTCATGGAGTTGGTAATGTAGAAGCATGTGCATGAGAAATTTGGGGGACCCAGTTCCACAAGGGCAGGTTCTGCCTTGATGTGGAATTCCTTTATACCTGCTCTGGAGAAGAGCGGAGGGAAGTGTATTCATCCTAGCTAGCATCAATGCCATAATGCCCTGTAAGTGAGCAGAGGGAGGTTAAGTGTCCTCCAGGGATCCTATATGATGGAAAGACACCTTGCCACAAAGGGGGACACATTCTGTTTGCCTGCAAGAACACTTCCTGCTTTTCTATGTCCTATAGTCTCTGGGTGAGAGTTCTGAAAGCCTGTTTCTGTCCAAGCTTCAGTATGTATTCAAGGGAAATATCTATAGACCTTTTTTGTTGGATAATGGATTTGCCGCAGATTCGGTGCTGGAGGAGAGTCTTGAGAGTCCCCTGGACCTCAAGGAGATCTTTGGAGGATGTTAAGAAGAGGCTGGATGGCCATCTGTCGGAAATATTGTGATGTGGTTTCCTGCATGGCAGGGGGTTGGACTGGATGGCCCTTGAGGTCTCTTCCAACTCTATGATTCTATGATTCTAAACCTATCCATCCTGAAAGAAATCAACCTCGAATTTTCACTGGAAGGACAGATTTTAAAGCTGAGGCTCCAGTACTTTGGCCACCTCATAAGGAGAGAGGACTCCTCAGAAAAGTCCCTGATGTTGGGAAAGATTGAAGGCAAGAGGAAAAAGGCACAACACTAGAACTAGGGGGCACTCCATGAAACTTTGGGGTGCTACATTAAATAACAGAAAGTACTTTTTCACCCAGAGGATTATTGGTCTGTGGAACTCCCTGCCAGAAGAAGTGGTGACAGCTGTCAGCCTTGATGGCTTTAAGAAAGGATTGGACAAGTTCATGGAGAACAAGGGTATCCATAGCTATCATTATGGATGCCTAAGGACAACCTCTGGGTTGGAGAGATTGGCAGGATATCTTTCAATGTCATTTGTGGGTAATCATAAGCAGGTGAAGACATCTGCTTGGGAATAAATACCCTGAAACAAATGGTGAGCCACTGTGTGAGACAGAATGCTGCACTGAATGGGCTGTGGCCTGTTCCAGCAAGGCTGTTCTTATGTTCTTATGTTTTATTTAGATGATTTTTTTATTTGGGGAATCCATAAAGTCCAATGAGTTTGCACAACATCTGGGGACATTTCAAGAATTGGAAAGGGAGCTAAGGATTCTACTAGTGCAGGAAAAAAACCTGAGGTTGCTGCAAATGCTCTCACATTTTGGGTATCAAGCTAGATACCTCTGTTGGGTCTTCTTGCCTTCCAGCTGAGAAATTATCTACCCAAAGTATGCTTTGAAGTGGAAAAATGTATCTTGATGCAAGTGCAGTTTCATTTGGTCATCTCAATTTTGTCTGCCTAGTGATCCTATCATGGCAAGCCTTCTGCATCCAGCTGAGTAAGGCCATAGCAGGCACCATGGCAGCCCATTATCATTATCTCAGAACGTCATAGAGAATGAAGGAGGACCTCAAGGTTTAACTGAAGTTCCCAGATCAGTTTAACAGGATATCTGATCAGACTATCCTGTCTGGCAGGATCACCTGTAGAGTGGTTCTGCGTTGCAGATTCACCCAGCTCCTGCAGGAAATATTGATTTTAGAGTGTACTAACATAGGAGATGGTTGCTAGAGGACTTGGTTAATTCAGACATGAGATGTAACTTTATATTCTTGAATTTTCCCCCGATTTTAGTAGCAGTATATGCTTGGATAGATACTGTAAATTTTGGAATAAGTTCATCCTATTCTGGTGTGATAAGCAAGCAGTGGTCAGGGTTGTAAACCAACCTCAGGTGCACCCAGGGTGAAGCACATGGTACACTGCTTTGTCCCAATGTTCCTCTTTTAGGCAGCACTTACCTTCTTTGGTGCTTTGTAGGTCAGTTAGGTAGTGGCCAACTCAAAATGGGACATGGCAGCCAGAGTGCTAGTAGTTAAAGATGTCACCGTAGTAAAGGATCCTATAAGCATCATTCTCTGTTGGTCCAAAGCAGACCAGAATGGAAATGGCAAACCATTTCATAGTGCAAGGCAGCTATTCAGATATTATGCCCAGCTGCAGTAATCCAGGTGTTCCTGCAAGTAGGGGTTTCCTTTTCATTCATGCAGATGGATCATTGTTGTCCTGTTTTCAGTTTGTTGTACATCTTATGGCTGGGTTAACAAAACTGGGGTTCCCTGGGGAGGAATTCAGCACAAATTCCTTTTGGATTGGCATAGTTATGGATGCTACTGAGTTAGGATTTTTTCTAGAAAGGGTATAGGCAGTAAAGAGATGGTGCTCGTCAGTGTGTCTGGTCTCGCCTTGTGTTTGATTATTGATGTCCAATGCTCCTTGTGTTACATTTACAGGTGCTCAGAAATTGGGGTGCTGTTTGGTCACAGTATTGGGCAGGGGTGTATGTGGAAAGTTCACAGTGGGTCCATCATCTCAACCTAGCTGTCTGACAACAAACCAAATGTTTTGGCACCAGAAGAACGCCCTGGGAATCCCTGAGATGTGCTGTGGAATGCTGCATGGAGACATTCCTCTGATGAATCAATGCAAGTATTTGGTCTGCATAGCAACAGCTGACCAACAAGTGATTGGCTGATGGATGCCCAGAGAAGGAACTAATTGGAAGATGTCAGAAGATGCTATATAAGAAGAGAGAACTGAGCTGAAGAGAGACATTCAACAAGGAGAGTTAACTAACCGAGGGGTATAGAGGGATATATATTGTGTCTAAGAACTGACAGTGTGAGGTTTTCTTTCCAACCAGATGCTTGGTTTACAAACTTTCTAACTAAGAACATCAAATATGAACTACTGAAAACTTATTCAACAGCTAAATGTAACCACAAACTTGTTGACATATAAGTGAAGTATAAACTAAGCTGAGGAACCACTAATCCCTCTGAAAACTGCCACATCCAGTGTGATAATAGTAGCAGGAGCATTTTTTTGTTCAGAATTTGTACCAAGTTTCTCTATGCAAAACTACTATATGTTTTTATTTACATAGCAAAGCACGCTTGCATTCAAAAATCAGAGTTAGATGGACCAGAAGATTACCAGAAAAAATGTGAACAACCCATCTGGTGCTTCTGCATTTTAAACCAAAGTGCAAGAATAAAATGAGCATCATATGCATTTCTTATGCAACTGTGTAACAATCACACTATCTCACCAGAGGAAGAAAAATGTTATGGTTTCTTATTCTCAAATATGGGAATGAAGTAAGTAATTGACAGTTTGACACCCTTCTTGAGACTGTTAATATCAGCTCTGATTGTAATGGAATGGGAAAAAAAACCAGAACAAAACAAAAAACATAATAACCCTACCCCCTTTTGGAAGCTGATTTAATTCTTTGCCAAGTATGTTATGGATAAAACAATCCATCTTTGTAGCAAGCTCAGTGAGAGATCCATTTTACAAACATTAAATGTTGCATCTAATGAGATTGGGTGAAGTCAGTTTCCACTTTAGCAGTCTGCAAGCTGCACATAATCATTTAATATTAAAACCGGGAGCCCCATCTGTACAGAGGTGAGTTGTCTATGGTTTACTCTGAGTGAAGATTCCAAATAGCCATCAAGGACATAACCATAGAAAGTACAGTACAGTAATCCAGCTTGGAGGTCAAGTCCTGCTCACATGGGAACTATTGCATCAGCCTCAGTACATTAAAGAAGATCGGCTTACAAAAAAACAACAACAAAAAACAAAAAAACAAAAAACAAAAAACCCAGCACCGCACAGCACATCCTTCAAAGGGAGATTACTCTTGTGCATTACACTTGTCACATTCTATGGCCACAAGCTGAATCTCTAATAAAAAATGCACATTTTAATAATGCTGATGAAGTTTACTTGATGAACACATGTTCTGTCATAAGTGGCAGCACAAAGGGTCACTTTGCACTAGCAAGCAGAAAGAAGAGAAGAACGGAAGGAAATGTGATTAGCATAACATGCAATTACCATCACATTGTGATGCCAAGTTAGTTAGAGCATAAATGCGTCAGCCGTGACAGTTTATATTAAACTGCTACTTGCATTCTGATAGAATCATAACCTGATGTTAATGATCAAGCCACCAAAGAAATCCAGAAGTCCCAGTGCTGGTGCCTAAGTGTAATAAAATCTTTTCTCTGAGGGTGTTTTCATGCTTCATATGTAGAGTCCATATAGGCTAGTGGTGAACAAAGCTCTGAACAGGATTTTTAGGGTCAGGGCTAAAGCAGTTCCAGCTTGGGATGGGAAAGTAGATTTACCTCTGTTTTAAGGCAGGACAGAACTGGATGCCATTGTTGTAGGCACTTACTGTATCTGCCACCAAACAAACAAAGGAAGGAAGACAGAGAGGAGAGGAAAATGCTGCACACTGAAGAAGAAGAAGAAGAAGAAGAAGAAGAAGAAGAAGAAGAAGAAGA
>JAHTLZ010000085.1:3940777-3963927 GCA_023846285.1 Phrynocephalus versicolor | reverse complement strand
GAAGAAGAAGAAGAAGAAGAAGAAGAAGAAGAAGAAGAAGAAGAAGAAGAAGAAGAAGAAGAAGAAGAAGAAGAAGAAGAAGAAAGGCATAACGAATCAGGGCAATATTTTTGCACTGTACTTCCATTAAATTGGTGAATGCTAATTTAAGTTAACATGAGCAAATGTACTCATAGACATATTTACTACAATATGAGAAGAAATGCTGCATTAGGGTTGCTTCTCTAGTGTACATTTACCAAAAACTGTGCATTTGTTAACATGTGGGTCATAGCCATAGATAGCATTCAAAGATAAACTGTGTTTTTGGGACAGCAAATTTAGGCATGATAGCATTTCTAAGATCATGGCCACCGGTCCCACCTCCTCCTGGCAAATAAAAGGGGGAGAAATGGAGGCAATGACAGAGTTTATTTTCTTGACCTCATTGATCACTGCAGATGGCGACAGCAGCATCAAAATTAAAAGATGCCCTCTTCTTGGGAGAAAAGCAATGGCAATCCTAGGCAGCATCTTAAAGATCAGAGACATCATTTTGCCAACAAAGGTCAGATTAGTCAAAGCTATGGCTTTTCCAGTAGTGATGCATGGAAGTGAGAGCTGGACTATAAAGAAGGCAGATTGCCACAGAATTGATGCTTTTGAGCTGTGGTGCTGGAGGAGAGTCTTGAGAGACCCCTGGGTGGGAAGGAAATCAAACCTATCCATCCTGAAAGAAATCAACCCCAAATTTTCACTGGAAGGACAGATTTTGAAGCTGAGGCTCCAGTACTTTGGCCACCTCATGATGAGAAAGGACTACTTGGAAAAGTCCCCTGATGTTGGGAAAGATGGAAGGCAAAAGGAAAAGGGGACGGCAGAGAATGAGATGGTTGGACGGGGTCATCGATGCAACCACCATGGATTTGACCAAACTCCAGGAAGCAGTAGAAGACAAGAAGGCCTGGCGAGCTCTAGTCTTTGAGTTGGACATGACTGAACGACTGAACGACTGAACAACAAGCATTTCTCAGAAAGATTTTGAATTATGCAATGTTTAGAATGGTCTCCTTTCTTCTATTTCTCTTCACTTTTATTTGGTTATTTGGTAATCTTATTATACTTCAAGTAAGCTTTTTATGTGTGTACCCACTCAGAAGCAATTATTTGCCAGATCAGGAAATCTAGCCTGCATTTCTAACATAGTATTTTGAAAACATCAGTGAAAATTACAAAATCTATTGTAATTTCCCATTACAAAATGGTCTCAGATCAATCTAAATGCAATATTCTTTGTTGTAAAGTTTAAATCCCATCTTACTGTCCCAGGATGTGGTCATTGTCTCCTGGCTACATGTCAGAACAACTTGGGGATTCATTTTTTTTAATTGTATTGGCTGCATTTGTTTATGTGACCATACTATGAGCAAGAAGGATCTTCGAATCATTGTGGATCCCAAGTGGAATACGAGCTAACAGTGTGATGTTGCTCCAAAACTGCAGATGCTATTTTAGGCTGCATTAATAGAAGTGTCATCTCCAAGTCCCCTGAGATACACTGGTACCTTGTATAAAGGAATTAATTAGTTCCAAATGAAATTATGTTAAGCAAATTTTCCTTTATACAAATTTCTCATAGGAATGCATTGAAAACAGAGTAATCCCTAATTGCGACCATTTTTATGTTGTACAGATTTTATGTTATACAAACTGTTATACGAGGGTACACTGTACTAATTCCACTCTATTTGGCACTCATACTTCAAATTTGAACATCTCCAGAGGAGGGCAACAAGGATGATCAGGGGACAGGAAGCCAACTTTTCCGAGGAAAGAGTGGAAGAACTGGGCATGTTTAGCCTTGAGCAAAGGAGACTAACACTTTTCAAATAAATGAGACTTACACTTTTCAAATAAATGAGAGACTGTGATACAGAGGAGGGGCAGGATCTGTCCTCTGTCATTTCTGAGTGAGGGATACACTACAATCGGCTCAAGTTGCAGGAAGCCAGATTTTAGTTGAATATCAGGAAAAATGCCCTAACTGTTAGAGCAGTACATCAATGGAACCAGTGACCTCAGTAGCTGGTGAGTGTTCCAACACTGGAGATATTCAAGAAAAATTTGGACAACCACCTGGCATATATACTGCAATTTGTATTCCTGTCTTGAGCAGGGGTTGGCCTTGTAGGCCCCTTTCAACTTCATGGTTCTATTATTCTGGTTTATGGTTTTGTTTTGTTTTGAAGTATAATCCTAATTTATTCTGAGAAATGTAACACCAAGTCTTGTTGCCAAAATGCAGTCCAGTACCCTTGGGAGTTAACAGACTTGGACAGTAGCCTACCCCAAGATTCCAGCAAGCAGGGCATACACACTACATTCTAAGGGACGTTTGGGTCAGGCAGGACTTTCATCACACCACTTATGAAAACCTACTGAGTATTGCTTTATAAATCAGGTGATGAAAGTAGGACTGGCCCCTTCCTCATCAATTCTTTCACCGACATCTGGAGGGCAATGGGTCTGAAAGGCAGAATATCCAGATTTCATGGATGCTCTTCAGGACAACCAGAAAAATCATGGCTATCTGTAGATTTGACTCTCCTGGGGAACTTGTTTTTTAAAGTCTTGTGTAATTATTTGTTCATTGTATGTACCCTGCAAAGAGATCTCCCATTAACAGAGTTGTATATAAATATTTAAACACATAAGTAGCTGAATAAGAAAAAATATTAAGCCCTGAGATATGCAAAGTTGTTGCTTCATTTGTGTCGGGGAGAGAGAGAGAGAGAGAAGGTGAAAGAGGAAGAGAGCTTCATTGTATTCCCCTTTACTCATCTTGCTTAACTGCAATGAGAACAGGCCCGCTGAATTAATGTGTGTTCTGACCCAGTGATGGGGGGGGCGCACCTTTGTTTTCTGGGAACTCACTGGACCACCCTCCCATTGAAGAGAATGAGACTAGCTGGTCACGTAAGGGCTGGATGGGGATTTTTGGCCACTGCCCCTATTGGCCTTGAGGGGTGGCGTGTTTTCGCCCATCCCGTTCTCTTCATCAAGGGGTTCCACCTTCTATCTCTGGTCACAATTGGCAGTAAGGGCAAGTGTCAAAAAGCCCCTCAGGGTAGGAGTAGGAAATAGCAGAAGGGCAGCCCTTAAATTCACAAATTAGGCGTAAAAGTAGATATGACAGAACAGCGTGATTTATGACCCTAGCCGTAAAGGGCTTGGGGAGGGTTGCCCACAAATTTTCCATCACTGGGGGGCACTACCTCTCCAGTTGACGCCCACCTTTACTTCATTGGAAAATACCAGAGAGCCACATGCCCTTTCAGGTCCCCCTTCTAGGATAATAGTAGGAAAAATACAATGTTAATAAATTGTGGCCCAATGTTAATCCCAGAAATGTGTCTCATCTCTTTATTTCAGTCTCGGTGCTCAAAGGAGTCTATGGACAATTTGATTCACCACATGTTGATGTAATCTGTGAGTGAGCCTACGCTAGCTGAAGCTTGCTACCCTAAGTATCATAATTTCAACCACAGTGTTTGATACGGCATTAGGGCTTCTCTGAACCTCCTAATACCTTGTTGTTGAAACATGCCTAACATGCAAATAATTCCAATCCTTGTTCTGTCTTTCCAAAGACAGACTTTCCCCCTCAAGCTCAGAAGAATGTGTTACATTCCTGCTGCAATAGTTATTCCCTATTCCAATATTTTGTATGGGAAGGAATACTTCTAGCTTGCCTTAAATCAGTGGTTCCCAACCTGAGGGTCGGGACCCCTTTGGGGGGCTGAACGACCACTTCACAGGGGTCACAATGAGCCAGTGAAGAAAAAGGCACAAATGGCTTGGATCTGGAGGAGGGGGGGGAGGAAAGGGGGAAAGAGTGAGATACAGCTTGATAGGTTGGAGGGGATGTCAGTCAATGGCACTGGAGGCTGTGATTAGCTGAGGGTGCCTGTAGAGGGAAGTTCTCTATGGCACCTATGGCAGTAGCCTGCCAAAGGGGGCTTGTGGCCTCTTCCAAGCAGAGCAAGGGGTCACCACAACATGAGGAACTGTATTAAATGGTTGCAGCATTAGGAAGCTTGAGAACCACTGCCTTAAATGGACCAGGTGATTAGAAGTATTTCCTTTCCCCTTTAACTTAAAAAAAATATGAAATGGAGGGCTTTGTGCTACTCAGGCAAATCAGGACCCTGTTGGCTCTTCAGTTAGTTTAGCGCAGAGCAATGTAATCCTTTAAATTTGGTGGCACTCACTGTTCTTGTCTACAGAACAATACCATCTTAGTTTTATGGACCAGTGTGTTATACTTCTCTAGCCATTGCCAGAAGGCTCACAGGGTGGACGTCACACAGTGACAATTTGGGTATTACACAAAGTTCTTAGAGTTCCATTTTTTAAAATCAATTTAGATGACTTAGGCATTTTAATGATTATGCAGCATCACATCAGACTGTCTTGGGAGAATAACTCTTTATGAACAGTGAAATTACCCACAACTAACTACTTTTGAGCTTGGGCAATATCTCATTCTTGAGTGCAGTTCATGTTACTTCCTCTATATATGGTCCAGCAGTTGACAAATAGAAATCACTTGATATGATAATAAATACTAAAGATAGCCTAGAATGTAGCAAATTCGATAGTAGTAGAAGCCTCTAACTAATCCTCTTTCCCATTTGCAGTGAAAATTCTAGAAATAAATAGGGAACCATTTCCAGATGTGTAGATTCCAAACCTAAACTTGGACACTAATGGGTTCATACTTTGGATAATATTAAAGTTATTTACCTATTTCAGAAGAATTTGCTTAAAATAAAATGAGGTGAACATTAATTTTCTATTACTAAAAGTAAGAAAGAAAAATAGAAACATACTCCAGAACTACTTTTTAAAAAAATATGAATGATTTTTTCGTGAAGTTAATTATGAAGCCATAGACATTGGCAAATGCTTTAATCAGATTTCAAAAAGAGAGAGAGAATCAGTATGAAAGTTTGTATTTATGAAGTGTCCATTAAATTGCTGCCCCTCTGATGGACACGAGGATATTTATGAATATGGATGTGTAGTTAGAAATATGTAATATAGAATGATACATAGCCAATCCGTGAGCTGAGGGGTGAGGCTAGTACAAATAAAAGGGGGTTGTTGCTGTTCAATCCTGTGTGATTTAGATTGAGGCAGCAGAGATTTTTGCCTGAGGAGACAATTATCAGGCATGATAGTTTGAAACTGCCAAATAGTCTGTTTCTATGAAACAAAGAAAATAACAGTTAATAATAACAGTAATAGTAAATAGTAAATAGTTGTCTTCTTGCCCCTCATGGATCATAAAAGCTTCCAGAGAAGGTATGGCAGACTGGTTAGGAAGAGTAGTGAATGACTCCTTATAACAGGGCAGGATTCCGGCATGCTTAAAGGAGGCAATAGTAAAACTGCTGTTTAAAAAGCCCTCCTTAGACCCAATGATACTGAACAATTACCAGCCGGTATCAAATATGCTATTCTTAGGGGGAGTCCTAGAGTGGGTTTTGGCCTTGGGTTAGGGTGAGGGGTAACCCTACTTCAAGGGCTAGATACAGAGGACTGGTATTAGGAATCAGATATCTAGTCTCACGTGTTCCCAAAAGCATTTGGTAGGGCCACTGTGAGATACAGGAAGCTGCACTAGATGGGCCTTTGGCCTGATCCAGCATGGCTCTTCTTATGTTCTTATATACTTGCAGCTCGAGAGGTTTCTGGATGAGATAAACTACCTAGACCCATTTCAGTCTGGCTTCAGGCCTGGCTATGGAACTGAGACGGCATTGGTAGATGACTTATGCAGATAAATGGATAGGGGATCTGTGTCCCTTTTTGGTTTTGCAAGACCTCTCAGCTGCTTTTGACACTATAGACCATGGCATCCTCCTGACTCGTCTCTTTGAAATTGGGAATTGGGGTACTGCATTAAAGTGGCTCCTGTACTTTCTGCAGGATAGAAGGCAGAAAGTGGTGTTAGGTGACCCATGTTCAACACCACGGCTGCTGACCTGTGGAGCTCCCCAGGGTTCTGTTCTGTTTCCTATGTTATTTAACATCTATATGAAACCACTGGGGGAGATTATCAGGTCTTTTGGAGTTAAGTGCCACCAGTATGCAACTGATACCACTTGTCACCTCCGAAGTCTAAGGGAGCTACTACTTCGTTTAGCTGCAGTAATGACCTGGATGAGGATGAACAAAATGAAACTAAACCCAGACAGGACAGAGGTGCTCCTGGTCAGTCAAGAGGAAGAACAAGGGATAGGGATGCAACCTGTACTGGATGGGGGCACCCTCCAATTGAAAAAACAGGTACACATCTCGGGGTGATCTTTGAGCTTGGATGCCCAGGTCACGGCTGTGACCAGGAGCACATTTGCACAATTAAGGCTAGTGCACAAGTTATGCCCCTTTCTCGAGAAACATGCCCTAGTGATTTCCTGGCTAGGTCTGTGTGGGGCTACCGACGAAAAGTCTCAGGAAACTTCAATGGGTCCAAAATACAGCAGCCAGACTGCTGACTGGGGCAGGGTACAGAGATCACAATACACCCCTATTAAAACAGCTCCACTGGCTTGCAATAAGCTATCAGGCACAGTTCAAGGTGCTGACCGTGAACTACAAAGCACTATATGACCTGGGTCCTAGCTGCCTCAAAGATCAAATCTCATAGTATGAACCAACTTGGGTTTTAAGGTCTTCAGGAGAGGCCCTTCTCTCCACCCCACCACCCTCACAGGTACGTCTTGTGGGAACCCATGAAAGGGCCTTCTCGACTGCTGCACCCAGACTCTGGAACTCCCTCCCACTAGAGGCCAGGACTGCCTCATCTCTGCTGACTCTAACCATAAGGCTGACTCAGCCTTCCATCCTTCTTAGGTTGGTAAATTGAGTACCCAGCTTGCTGGGGGGGGGGAATGTGTAGCCCGCATAATTAAACTGCATAATTAAAATGTAAACTGCCCAGAGACTACTTGAAGCGGTATATAAGCAGAACACTTTTTGCTTTATAAATTTATTTACGGTCAACGACCAAAAACCAAAAAATAAATGCTGTAAGATGTCCCTCAATTCCTTGTTCTCAAATACTTGAACATGTCTTAATTGTACTAGACTGTATATTATCCCTCAATACTGTAAGCTGATGGGTCCTTTTCTGAGGAGAAAGGCAGGGTAAAATACTCTAAAATAAATAAATAAATAATAGTTCTAATATATCTGTTTTGACATTTGTATAAATGATGATAAGGAACCTATTTCATCTCTTCCTGTTCTTACAGGGCTAATGCAAGGATCACAGAGAAAGAAAAAGAGGAAGCAAGACAGAGAGAAAGCAGAGAGAGAAATATACTGTGTGCAAACCATGTTAAACACAGCAGAAATGTCAGGTGTTATTACATTCATAAAACCTCGACATCTATTGTTTTAATGGACCTGTCTGTTAGACCTCTTTTGCAAGTTCAGTTTAAAATCTTCCCACGTACTGTCTTTTCGTAATATGGGTTCTTCATCAGCAGATAAATATTTGGCTGTACATTCTCATGCTTCCTGGAACACTGCACATATTCCTAAACAGTAAATGTCACTCATTTTTCACCTGCTGAGATTTCATGCAAAAAGATTTTTGTATATAGAATTGCTGTCCAAATAAAATTTATCTGCATCTCACAATGCAGGTGCCAATTTCGGGAGCAGAGAATAACAGCCTTTGAATAACAAATGGCAATTTCAAATGGATTTACTGTCACACCCACAACTATTATGGTTAGGGGCCACTGCAAACCTCCAATAAAAAACACAAACCAGAAGCCTCAGCAGACACAAAATCTCTGCTTTTGGTTGCATGCACTGATGGATTTTGTTGAAATGAAAACTTTTTTTTTGTGTGTGTGGAAATAGCACAAAGATGAGCACCTAAGCTGAGCTACAAATCCATCAACAAAGAAGCTGTATTTCTTCACAAAAGTACTCAGTTCCTGAAAAACACTCAAAATGTATCAAGTAATCGACAGCTTTCGTTGCCTTGATGTTCAGGATACAGTTATTGATATGTGCCATACATCTTGTTGACATTAAATGGTAAGGAGAAAAAAATCCTCCCCTCTCTCAAACTTCATCAGAAGAAACATAAGTAGAGGGACCTCACACTTGAGCTGCAATCCAGGTGATTTCATGAGTTACTCTCACTGTTGTTCTCTCTCTCTCTCTCTCTCTCATTCCCTCCCTCAAAAAATCACAACATCATTGATTACAAACAAAATAAATGTCCAGATAAAGCAGACCAACAGCCACAATATGTCAAGTGTACAGCAGCAAACCAGTTTATGTGATCAGAAGGGCAGCATTTGTATTTTTGTTTTAAAGTAAGCAAATGTTGCATGATCCCATCTAGGTACTTCAAACTATATATTTATAGCACATTCAAGCCCCCTTATTGCATCACTGGTGACTCTAATCCCCCAGCAAAAAAGAAAAGGAAGAAAGAAAAGAAAGAAATAGAAAAAGAAAAAGAAAAGGTGCAATAAGCAACTCAGTCTTCCACAGAGCAATTTGTTCTTGTCTTTATTTAATATCAGAGATGGGCACGACTCAAAAAAAATGGTGTTTCGTTTGTCGTTTGTCGTTTAGGGGGTCCGTTTCGGTTCGTTTTCATTTTTCGTTGGTTTTCTGCAAATTTTTCATTTTCGTTTTCGTTTTCGTCTTGTTTTGAAAAAAATTTCGTTTTCGTTTTCATTGCGTAACAAAACGAAAAAACGAAAACAAAAACAAAAAATTGCTCGTTTCGTGCCCATCTCTATTTAATATCTCTAAATTGCTGTGGTTAATAAAGGTGTGTGCCCATCTCTATCTCATTAAGTCACAAGAAACATGCTTTAAAAATATGCATATCTATTGATTCTGGTAAACTGAAGCATTTGCTTGCCTGTGTGTTGGCTGGAAAGGAAAACAGGTTTTGCTGTTTTCAAACAATAGTTCCTTTCTTCTTATTTTTGTAAGATACAATATACAGTGGTACCCCAGTTAACGAAATTAATTTATTCTGCAGGATGTTTTGCTTTGTGAAAATTTCATAATGCATAGTGCAATTTCCTGTAGGAATGAATTACATAACAGATTTTTGTAAACCAGGGCGTCCCATTGGAAATTTTGCAAACCAAAGCATTCCTATTCCCACACCTTTTTTTGTAAAGTTTTTTTTTTTTTTTTTTTTGCAAACCAAGGCATTCGTTAACCAGGGTATTACTGTATAGGCTCAAAAGGATGAGAAACTTTGTTCTCCATTTATATTAGGAAATTTTCAAAACAATGACTTCCACATTCAGAAAGCCAAATGAAACATATGAGCTAACACAAGAGAAAATAATGTGGTATTTAAGTTCTAATCTGGTCCCAGACTATAAAGTTGATCAGCCAAAAATGGCATTTTGGGGGGATTTTTATTAGGAGCAAAATCTACTTAGGAGATACAAAAAAGAAACAAAAAAATTGGATACACTGGAATAGCGGGGCACATTTAAACTGGCTTGATATCAATGCATTATTGAGTGGAAGTTTCAAACAAGCTAAAATAAATTATACATAACATGAACTGCATATAAATAATCCAGTATCCTTCACAGAGAGTGGTCCCCCAGCTGGAGATGGGTGAAGTCCGACTCAATGATCTAGGGATTTGTTGAATACCAGTCCCATATATCTTTGAAACTTGCTAATAGAGGTATGTGAGTATCTCTTGACTCAACCTGTATTGGCATGTTTGTCATACAAATCGGTAGTGACAAATCTATCGTGGTCTGAACTGATTTGTTAGTTGTCTGTATGCACATTTGCATATTTCTGACAAACAGTTATATACTGTATATACTCGAATATAAGCCTAGTTTTTCAGCCCTAATTTTGGGCTGAAAAAAGGGGCCCTCAACTTATATGCAGGTCAATACTTTTAGCCATTGACGCAAGTGCTTGTGTCGGTGGCTAAAAGTCATTTTAAACATTGTGTGCCGCTTCTCATGACCCCCCTCTGCATCACAGGGGAGCGGTGCACAATGCTTAAAATGACTTTTAGCCACTGACCCAAGCACTTGCATCAGTGGCTAAAAGTCATTTTAAACATCACACACCGCTCCCCCAGCTCATAAAGGAGGAGCTGCCAGGCCCTGCTGCATTTCCCACCCTAGACTTATACTCAAGACAATACGTTTCCCCAGTTTTGGGGGGTTAAATTAGGAGCCTCGACTTATACCTGGGTCAACTTATACTCGAGCATATACGGTAAATATAAATAAAAATCAGCAAATAGGAAAAACAAAAGATTTTTGTTTATATATGTTTATATGTCTGGGGTCAAGACACTATACAGTATCATCAATTTGGAGTAGGATACCAAAAAAAGGAGATCAAATCCTTTAACAATGGATTCAGGGTGCTGTATTTTTCTACCTGTGAGAGACAGTCATCTCCAAAGTACCATTCTGCACCAGGAAAAGAAGGATCTTCCAGACCAGTTGAAATGCCAGGGCTGCTGCTGCAGGCTTGGCAAAGAATCCAGAGAAGGACATGATGTGTAGATGAGTCTCCCAGTTGACAGCCTTGATGCCAGAATATGCTCAGGGAGGACACCAAAATGATTTTGTTCCCTATGAGAGTAAAATGCCCCATTAGTCTAACATGAATAGAAAAACATATCAGAACTGAGAAACACTTGATTCTTATTTTTATCAGCAGACTATGCGATGTGCAGGTATTTGCATTTCATTGTGGGGTACTGAAAAGAAGAAAAAGAGTGGGGGGGGGCAGGAGGAGGACAGGCATAAAGTGCCAAATATTGAAATGCTGTAGTGGCCTATCCAAAGAAGGGACACATTGACCTTTGGGTAGTGGGCGGCATATAAGTTGAATAAATAATAATAATAAATAATAATAATATATCCAAATCATCCCAGTCTTCAGAGTTTAATGCAGAAATGTAAACTAAAACACACTGTACATATCAAACAAACTCTCAGGACTAGGGTAAGTGGGATGTACATGAATGAATGTGTGTTCCTTCTTTGGATTTGGAGCTACAGACTGCTTCAGAAGGCAATAGTCAGCAGTGCCTTACCTAAATGTCAAATGGCTGCACACCTCACATTCAAGAAAGGTGAAGAGAGGGTGTGTATCTTTTTCAGACTTGGCTATTGCTGCAGGGGGATATATAGACACTAGTGGTCTCACTCTGAGCGCTCCCTAGCAGTTGGATCTCTGGTGCTATACCAAAGGTCTCTGTTTCTATGGTGTTCTCTCTTTGCATTACATTAAAAACCCCATTATGGATGAAATAAATGTCTTTCATTGGTTGGGGTCATTATTTGACTTTGTCTGATGTTGATGGTGATTTGGAGTCTCTTGTTTTGCCCTGTTATTGACATATTTGTTTTGGTACCCACTTTGGTACCCACTTTGTATCCTTGTGCGTGTTTTAAAATAGCACAGCCCAGAATTCTTTTGATGCTCATGAAAGGCTTGTATATGGACAAGGTGGTGGAAAACATCTCAGTCGTGAGAGTGACCAGGTGCACAACCAAAATTTATCCTAACATTTCATCAATTCAGTGCAATTAGCCGTAGCTAGTTGTGCAAATCTTAAGTGAACTTTAATAACATGTTGGTCACATACAGTATTTTTCTGTGTATAAGACTATAATTTTGTCTTAAATTGTTAGGCCAAAAATTGAGGGCCATTTTATACAGGGAAGTAAGCCAAGGAGAGAACTGTGCAGTTGCCAAACAATAATTCTGGGTTGGAAAAGTGGGGTTCGACTTCTTCATGGGGACATCTTATAGTTTGAAAAAATATGGTATTTGGGTTTGTGTATGTTTGTAAAAAAAAAAAAAAACTTTAAAAGGAAAAAATAGAGCAAAACACCCCTCAGAGCCCTAATGGGTCTTTTGGGGGAGAAGTCATGGAAAGAAATACTTTAAATGCTTAAATGAACATATACTGTAGTTCTTTTACTGCAGTGGAAAATGTTTGCTTCCTTTTACCCATAGAAATGCTTGCGTATAATTAGTGATATGTCAAGAACAAATACACCTAATTGACGAGGAGTTGAGGCACCTATCAGTCACAATAGTCACATGTACTCCAGCACTTGATTAACTAGTTGCAATTTGGTATAGTAAGTGAAGAAAATCTTGTAGAAACATAAACAGGCTTCTGGAAAGCCAGAACAGGATTCTTGACTGTAAAAATGTTTAAAAAGCAGAACATTTTGCAAATTTACTTAAAAAAAATATCCAAACCAAAACCTTATTATTATGACGTTGTTTGCAATTTTCCTACAATCCTTCTATAAGTCAGCTACATACATGCCTGCATCACAGAACTGAAGAACATGACCAAGCAATATATGAGAGGAACCCTTTCTAAAAAAAGAAAAAAAATTAAATTAAAGAAACCCACTGATTAAAGCCCAAAGTGGAGTATTTTTCGACTCTCCTGCCTCCTCCTGCTTTGTACTTTGTTCACAGAGTTTGAGCAGGACAGGACTGCAGGTATTCAGAATGGCGCCCAGACCACCTTTTCTGAGTGAATGAGATTTTCATTGATGCTTGGACATATCCCGGAGGCTCACTTTTAGCTTACTAATTAGTTCTCCTTCTAAGAGTAGATGCTCTGTCTTCCCTCTGATCCTTGATTTTATTTTAAGCTTCGTAAAGTATTAATAACCATAATTGCATCTTTGCTATAGTGAAGTCTAGACTTTGAAAAATACGACTAGCAATTGATTTATGGAATCCTCTCTCAAACACATCCATGTAGCATTGTGTTCCACTTCATCCTCTGAGCCATCTTTAAATTTTGGACCATGTTGCACTGGTTAATGTGGACCGATGGTATATTTCTCCATTAGTTAAGTTGGTTAGAGGTTGGGAGTTAATTTGTCACAGTGCATCCCAGAAATGCTAGCTTCTGTGAACTTGGATAAGCTACGATGTAACAAGGAAGCTGGAGTAGAAGGGAATGGTATACAGTGGACCCTCGTATAACAAACAGTTTGCCCCCCCCAAGCCCCGAAATAAAGAGGCGAGACAACTTCCGGTTTGGTACAAACGGGCCACAACTTTATTAATAACTCTTCAACTTCTTAACTGATAAAGTCAGGCTCACTGAAGGGGGCCTGACACCGTAGTGTAAGCTGGTAACAGGGTGGAATGAAATTCCACAGCCAAGAAGCTCTGTATTCAATTAGGCGAACGAGTTAAATCTGGAGCTCAGCACAGCCCTCGGGAGGCCTCCAGTCATAAATAGCTTAATTTGTCCGCTGACATAGCCAATGTGGATAGACTGATAACGAGGACTGTGAAGCGCCGTAATGGCGTCAAATTAGCTCTCCACTAGAATACGGTTACCAGCTGCACTACCCGCCAAGTTAGTGGCCAATAAGAAGGGAGCCCGCCCCCTCCCCGGTGAAGAGAATGGGATGGGCGAAAACGCACGGCTACTCACGGCCAATCAGAGTAACCACCAAAAATTCCCATCCGGCCCCAAAAGGCGACCAGTTATACTCATTCTCCAACCATAGGGGGGAGGGTGGGGGCAAAATTCTTGCCGCTGACAAAATGGCGGCGAGGGACGGGAGCCCTCTTATAGGCTCCCATCCCCGGGAAAAAGAACCCGGATGGGTGCAAAGATAGCGCACCCAAACCGGGGCTGGGGAGGCAAACGCGCCCCTCCCCCAACGGGTGGGGATCAGAGCTTCCCTTGTATAACATAAAATCCGGAGATAGGGGAAATTTGCTTAACAGAATCGTCTTTGGGGCAAATCCGTACAACATAAAATTGGTTGCGATTAGGGATTACTCTGTTTTCAATGCATTCCTATGGGAAATTTGTATAAAGGAAATTTTGCTTAACATAATTTCATTTGGAATGAATTAATTCCTTTATACAAGGTAGCACTGGGCATGGAAGTAAGCCTTTCGGGGTGGGTGGGTGGAGGAGAACCCAAATTCACATTGCTTTTTCCCTCCGTGGTTTGTCTTTTGCATGATCGGCCCTGTCGTTCCTTGTGTACTCCACTCCCACCACCCCAGCTGTTTTCTTTCATTTTCCCATTCTTAAACACTCCTCTTGGTTTTGGTGAGTTTGTTTTTTTGCAGGGTCAGGCTCCTTTGGGCTTGAATGGCCCATTAAGAAATGCTGTCAGGAAGGAAAAGGAAAAAGCCATGCCTTTGTTTTAGCATGAAAAGGCATTTATTAATGGGCTGCTCAAGCCTGATGGAGCCTGATCCTGCAAAAAAATAAAATGAAAAAAAAAAAAAAAAGGAAACGCACCAAAGCAGAAAGGAGTGGTAATTAATGGTAGTAGTGGGAGTGGGAGTGGCTGGGGTAGAGGAGACCTCAAGGATGATTTATTGATTTTATTTATTTGGCTAAAAAATGGGGGGGGGGTTTTAATAAAAGGCAGCATCTTATAGACGGAAAAATATGGTACTTTGCAAAAATTAAGATAAAGTATTTGCACTTGAGACAACATGAAGAAAGACGAAAATTCTGTCTACAGTAATAGACTTGTGGTGGCACATTCGGATGATGAAGCCACCACTTGATGTCCCATTAATCAAGCAGCAGGCAGGCAGGCATGAACAGGCCCAAAGGCACCACTCACCCTGCAAATTGGCTTCGTATTACAATATGATACTGCAAACCATTTTTGTTTTAAAAAATGAATGCCAGGGCCTAGCACATTCCACACACCTTTCAAAATAAAATAAAATAAAATAAAATAAAATAAAATAAAATAAAATAAAATGATGCCTGCTCTGTTTCTTGTTATTTTGGATGCCTGCCACTTTCTAGACAATTTTGGGGAGCATAATGTGGAAGCAATGCACTTCAGCGGGTTATGCTTCAGCATCCATTTTCATTACCCTTTGCTGAACTGTCAGTATTGTCTCCTAACAACCTTCTCATCTTGTCTGTCTAGAATTTCCCAGAGGTTGTGCCCTGTCGTACCCAGCACCTGAACACACAAAGGTAATCAATATACGAGGGCTTCCAAACCAGTGGTTGAAATTCACTATTTTATGCAGGAAACACTCTTCTAGCTTTAACAAAGGTGCTCCAAAGTGCAGCATCCTTACCCCCAGTCCCCAAAAAAGATAAGAAAACATGAGTCTTTTCTTGCAATAGAGTCAAATGTGGGCCTAAAGAAAGGTTAGTCTGCTACTCTTGGCGGTGCTAGATTGCAGTAGTATTAAATATCATTTCTATTTCTGAACAAAGTGGCTCATTCTTCATGGGATGGAAACCTGTCAGAGTCAAAAGAGAGAGAGGAAGAAAGAAAGAAAGGGAAAAGGTACTGAGGAAGCCAGGCTTGAGGTCTGGGCATTACTCAAAGAAATTAAGGTGACATCCAGTCTTGCTACTTTCCTGGTGGAATACAAAATTCATTGCTTAATTTACTCTCTGGCAGACCTTTCCTAACTGCCACTCTGGTCTGCACCTTCCAATTTATGTTTACCCTATCAGTTTGATGGCCTTTTTCCTTTCGAGCCCCATGACATACAGAAGATTTTTGAACACAATAACATATAGAAGCAACAATATATTATTGTTGTATAAGCAAAACTACCTCTGGGGAAAGAAGTGATGTATCTTCTCAACCAGCCATACTAGACCCAAGACCAGTCCTCATAGCATAATAACGGCCAATGAATGGTAGATTTTAGTACATACATTAAGGATTCCATGTAAGATGCTGAGAATAATCTCTTTCCACATGGGTAGATGATTTCAATGAATCTTCCCAGCAACCTCTTCACAAAGTCTCTTCCTGTAAATTCTGTCAATCCCCAGCAGAGTCTGCAAAGGAATAGCCATATTAGGCTGCGGTCCTACTAGCGTTTTCTGCGTAGTTTCTGGGTGACGAACTGCGCAGTAAAAGATTGCGTACTAACTGGGAAGAGAAGTAAATTCTGGTCCATGCCGACCATGCCCCTGGAACAGCAGTTTCAGTGAAGTTTCCTAAACCACCGCTACGGGATGGATTTAGAAACCACTCAAAAATGCTTACTTATTTGCTTCTTTAACCATGACAGGACCCTGAAAATACGCAGTAAAATCAGTTGTTCCCCTTTAACACCATGGAGGCTTAGAAACTAGAGCTGGAAAGAAGGACAAAATGTGAAGTAGACAGGTAGAGACCGAACCAGAATATGAATATATGACGCAGAAGAGAGGATACTAACTGCACATTAAAAAGCATGTGATCACCCAGGAAAAAAGTATGCAGGGAATTTATATATGAAGAAAACTCTGGTAAGACCGCGGCCTTAGTCTGTAGTCTGTTTTAGCAACATGCAATAATCTCTTATCTATGCTTGGAAGTATTTGTTACCCACTCATAGCATTGGGAATACTCTCCCAAAATTCACTGCTTACTAGACATGGGCATGACTCGGCGAAATTTCCGTTTCCGTTTCCGTTTGTCATTTCCGTTACGTAACGAAACAACAAACGAAAATTGAGTTGGAAATTGAACGAAATGAAACGACCTATGAAAATTGTGGTCGTTAGTTTCGTTTCCGTTACTGGTGGCGCACAATGAAATGAGCTGTTTTTTAAATGTTAAAAAACGCCCTGGACATCTTTAAAAATGCAGCAATAATTATTTATACTGTCTGATAATACCTACCAGGGGGGTGGAGGGTCCTTAAAATGTGCATTTATGTCTTTTCTCAGATTGCTGTATTTTTTTTTCCTTTAAGGGGAGTTGGGGACATTGACCCAAAATGACTCCCAGATGCCTAATATTGATTTCTTGGGTATTAAAACGCCCTGGACATCCATTAAAATGCAGCAATAATGCGAGAATTATTTGAAATTATTACCTACCAGGAGGTTGGGGTCCTTAAAACGTTTGGTTTTGTCTTCTCCCATCACGATAAGGATGACAATGGATGTCGCCAGCCACTCCAGCCACAACATGGAGGCAAGCCATGTGATGGGATCATGTAAATTCTTGGAAAACTTCAACCGATAGCATGCCCAGGTTGCAGACTGGGCAGGTCTGGCAGCCACAGAGGGCATAAAAAGCTCTGGCAGCCCCCGGAAATGCTTTAAAATCGCGCAAAAAGTGGGTAGAAAGGACAAACAAAAAAACAAAAAACGAAATGACAATTTTTTGAAATATTTTGCGACAAATGGAAACGACCCAAAACGGACCTGTCCCGAAAAACGACAACTCGAAACATATTTTTTTCTGGTCGTGCCCATCTCTACTGCTTACATCTGTATCCGTACCATGCAAGGAGTGCTAAATAACCCTAAAGTAGAGTGGAGAAACATACTCTTCAATTTTAAGGATTCTCAAGATCTGATGGGTTTTTAGTGGGGGCCAAATAAGAGCCTTTGGCTCTTCTACTTAATGTATTCCTGTATAACTCTGTGAGTTAGCTTCTATGCCCAAGCTAGATGGGTGGCATATAAATCAAATAAATAAATAAATAAATAAATTGTCTCCTGTGAGGAAAGCCATCCTGTGGGCAAGCAGCACACTCCCAGAAGGTTACTATTCTATGTTTCAAAAACTCTGGAAAGGATCACTTTTGCTGCTTCTTCATAGTGTTGTCCTGGAAAGGGTCACTATAAGTCAGAATTGGCTTGAGGCCATGCAATTATATTTTATCAATCAATAAGGGCTGGTTCAAATCTGTTTGTTTTTCATCTGGAAGCCACTAGAGATGGGCACGACAGCACAATTTTCGTTTTTGTTTTCATTTTTTCGTTTTCGTTACGTAACGAAACAAAAACAAAAAACGGTTCAAAAATGGACCGAAAACGGAAATGAAACGACTAATTTCGAGCCAATTTTCATTTTTCGTTACTGGAAAAACACATAATGGAGCTAAATGGGAAGAAATGAAAAATTTTTCGTTTTCGTTTTCGTTTTTTCATTTTCGTTATGTAACAAAACGAAAACGAAAAATTTTGAAATTAGCTCACGAAAACGGAAACGAAACGAAACGGACCTTAGCCGAAAACAAAAACGAAAACAAAAAAAATTTTCTGAGTCGTGCCCATCTCTAGAAGCCACCATGAATGACTGAAACATCTAAGGACTAACTGTCACGAAAGCTTCTTCTCTCGAGTATTTATTTATTTATTTATTTATTTATTTATTTATTTATTTATTTACCACCTGTCTCCTGAAGGAACTCCAGGCGGTTAACAAACAAACATCAACAAGTCAACAATTAAAATTTATAATAAAAACAATAGCATATATAGATATAGATAGATATAGATATAGATATAGATATAGATATAGATATAGATATAGATATAGATATAGATAGATATATAGATAGATATAGATATAGATATAGATATAGATATATAATCAGAGTATAATATTAAATGCATGCAGCTACAAAGAAGGCAAATGCTATCTTAGGCTGCATGAACAGAAGTACAGAGGTGCTGGTTTCCCTCTGTTTAGCACTGGTTAGGGTTGGGAAGAGCTCGTGTGTACTGTGTCCATGTCCAGACAGCACACTTCACACTTCAAGAAGGATGCTAACAAACTGGAACAAGTTTAGAGGAGGGCAGCAAGGATGATCAGGGCACTGGAAGCCAATGCCTAGGAGAGAAGACTGAAGGAACATGGGTATCTTTAGCCTTGAGCAAAGAAGACTGAGGGGAGATATCATCACAATTTTAAAATATTTGAAAGGCTGTCATACAGGGTTTCTCAAACATCCTTGAATGTCAGATGCCCAACAATGGGCTCAAGTTACAGGAAGATGGATTTTGTTGAATATCAGGAAAAACTTTATACAATTCTGTGATTCTATACATACAGGATTCAATAGAAACTGTTTACAGATTCACTTGAACATTTAATTCTAGGGTGAGGGTAAAGATAGCTGTGCACAGCAAAAAACCTCCAAAGAGGTGATTTGGCATAATCTTTTTTGGATTGTATCTCACCTCTGACAGCTAATGAAAAATAAAACTTGGTAGTTTAGCTGCCTCAGAACTAATGTCTCTTTAGAAAATCCAGTGACAGTGGTGGACATATGAATTAACCCTTGTCAATATGTTTGTCTTAGATAGTACATTTGTAACTGATACTGTAGTGCCATATGTTCAATGGATACTTTGCAAATAGAAATCCATCTCTCTTTCATTGGTTGCACTGCTACTGGTAGAAAGCAATTTTCCCTCTAAATTCCAGGGTGCTGGTTGGGGCTCCTCTCCTGTGCCTGTGGAGCTCCAGCTGTGACCAGAAAAAAATGGGTGTCCAGATCCAGTGCTATGCTGCTGCTTGGGAGAAACAAGTGTTGCGTAAATTATTCACAGCAAGATACAGATTGGTCTGTGTTATCCGCCCGTGGGTCAGACTATTCTCAAAAGCTGCCCTGGGCAATTTTGTGCCACATCAATGGCGGTAGAGGAAAATGATTTCTTTGCTGCCTCACTGCTTTGGAGTAAGCCTTCCAAAGGCCTTTCACTGTTTCTTTGTCTGTTTCAATCTGGGTTTTCCTCCAATGCCTTTCAGCGTTGTTAGTGTTTCAGACAGCGCTTTTACATGACCTCTAAAATCCGCTGACAACATAATTCGGACCAGAGATCGTGGGGGTTTGTTCTGCTTCCTGTGTTCCCACCCTTACGCACTCCATTGCTCCTGTCTGCGGTGAGGAGAGGGAGAAAAAAAGGGAGAAAAGAATGCAGGCTCACCTCCGTCTGCCGTTGGAGCAGCCCCATAGGGATTCCCGGCTGTTAAAGGGGTGGCAGGAACAAAAAAATCAAACAGAAAGCGAGGAGAGCCTGGCATCCACAGCTTTATAATCCACATCAGAAAATGTTTTACCTCCGGAGACCAGGTACTTGTAGAATGTGCTGGGGCTCACTTAGGTGGGCGTGGTCGTACTTAATTTTTTAAAAAAGTCCGCAGCTGGTGGGAACACAATTTTAAGCTCCGCATCTGGGAGCCGTTTACCTCAGATTTTAGGGATCGTGTAAAAGCAGCCAGAGATGCAGTCTCTCCCAAGATTCATTCCAGCAAGCAGAATTTAAAAGAGATTTATTTATTTATTTATTTATTTATTTATTTATTTATTTATTTATTTATTTATTTTCCACTTTTCTCCTCAAAAAGACCCAAGGTGTTTGGGGAGTCCCTGCAGGCCTTTCGAAGAGCTCTAAAGACCTTCTTATTTCGAGAGGCCTTTGGCGAAATTTAACATTTTTTTTTCCCGCCATCGCTGCTACTAATGCTATTATTTTTATTATTATGCCCATTGTGTCTCCAATCTATTTTATGATCTACGTCTTTGACGTGCTGGGACGCGTTTGGAGGCCTAGGTTTTATGATCTTAGGATTTGTAGGTTTTATACTGTTTGTTTACCTTGTTATTTTTGTATTTGTTTTGTTATTTGATCTGTTGTTAGCCGCTTAGAGTCCTTACAAAGGAGATAAGCGGGATATAAATATAAAAATAAATAAAAAATAAATAAATAAATACATCAAACAAATTTGTGTAATGACAATAAGATAACTTTTAACACCTTTAACATAAAGTTTCCTATAGTGTTCAATTTGACCCTCAATCTTTTTTTAATGCCAAGGTATTAGAAGTATTGACCTCATTTCATTATCCCACCAAAAATAAATTGTCCCCAAAACAAAACAATTTTTTTTCATTTTTTTCATTCCCTTACAAAACGAAAAATGAACTGACCCATCAAAGAAAAACAAAATGAAACAAAAGGGATTTTTTTTCTTAATTAATTAATTCTTAATTAATTTATCATATATATATAGGTAGAATGGAAAATAGGATGAGCATATGAAAGAAACAATTTTACAATGGGCAAAAGTTTTGGGTTACAACGTGGAGATGGAGAAATGGCAAAAACTTTGGAATAGAAATTCTAAATTAACAATGGTGATATCATATAAACAAAATTTGTATGAAATATTTTATAGCTGGTGTTTCCACTAGCTACGTTAGCTAAAGTGATCTCAAACTTGTCTAGCAAATGTTGAAAATGTGTGCAAGAAATGAGGACTTACTATCATGCATGATGGATGTTTGATGGATGTTTGATGAAGCAAAAAATATATTGGATTAAAATACATAATTGGCTTACTAGAATGATACAAATACATGTAGTCTTTAGGCCAGATCTGTTTTTACTAGGCATCTTACCTGAAAACTGAGACAAACAAAATACTTATCTAGTACTGCACATTCTGGCAGCAGCGAGGATAGTTTGGGCCCAACATTGGACAAACAAAGGAACCTCAACAGATGAAATGATTGTGAAGAAAATTTTGGAATGTGTAGAGATGGATAGACTGACAATGAGAGTCTAGGAAAAAGAGAACTCTCAATATTGCCAAGTATGGAATCTGCTTTATCAATGGCTAGAAGAAAGAAACAAAGAAGGGTAGGTTGGTTGTAACATTATAATGGCTGAAACCCATGTAACACGGCGTGTAACAAATACCACATAGATTTCTTTTTCTTTTTTAAAAAGAAAGAAAGCAATATCAATCATCCACAGATCTATGCAGGCCCTAACAATCCCTAGAATTTCACATTTAATATCACCTTACCATTGCCATCATTGCCATCAATTCATCAGCAGGAAACAACACAAATGAAAAGAGAAATCATAATCGTCAGCAAAATAAAACACATACAAACACATTTGGGGTGATATAATCAAACCCATCTAGCCTCATACTCCAAAATGTTATGGGTTCAGTGCAGATCAGTACCTCGATGAGTCCTCCCTGAGGACAGTCGTGCAGGCCCTCGTGATATCGAGGATCGACTATTGCAATGCCCTCTACGTGGGGTTGCCCTTGACCCTTGTCCGGAGGCTACAGCGGGTGCAGAATGCAGTGGCCAGGCTGGTGGTGGATGCTCGTAGATTCTAGCACATCACCCCAGTTCTGGCTCACCTGCATTGGCTTCCCGTTGACTTCCAGATAAGGTTCAAGGTCCTGGTTTTGACTTTCAAAGCCCTCCACAGCTTGGGACTGGAGTACCTGTCGGAGCGTATATCCCAGAGATCAACTGGGTCCAGGCCCACGAGAATGGCGCAGGCACGCTCACTGAGGGTGGCCACACCCAGAGAGGCGCGGAAATCACATACACGTGACCACACCTTCTCTGTGGTGGGCCCCACACTGTGGAACCATCTCCCCAGTGAGCTGTGCCTTACAGAGTCTCTGCCCGCCTTTAAAAAGGCTTTGAAAACTCACCGTTTTAAGGAGGCGTTTGGCGACGTTTCTACTTAAGTTTTTAAGGCTTTTTTCTCTGCCTCTTGCGTTATCCTGCTGGAGGGTTGCCTCCCCTCCTTTTTTATTGCATTCAGTGGATTGGCCTTTTATTGTTCTGTTTTGTTAGCCGCCCAGAGTTCCGATTCGGAAGATGGGCGGGATACAAGTGTTCTAATTAATTAATTAATTAATTAATTAATTAATGATAGAGCAATCCACAGACCACCTGTACATGAAAAAGAAAGGAAAAGAATCAAGGAAGAACAGTGGTAGCTAGAGATGGGCACGACTTAGCGGTATTTCCGTTTCCGTTTCCGTTACTCGGTTCTGTTACTCTACGGAAACGGAAACGGGAATTACTCCGCCAGATTTCGAGCTCGAACCGACGAACGAACAATTTGGTCAGATTTGTCGTGCTCGTTACTTGCATCGCGCAATCGCGCGCGATGCCAAGCGGCACAGAAAAAAAGTTTTTAAAAGTTAAAAAACCCGGTTCCCGGCCAAAAAGCAGGCGGAAATATGCCTGCCGTGCCTCAGGGCACCTACCAGAGGGGTGGTTTCTGGAGGTCCCCGCCCGGCCTCCCCCCCTCCTCCGTCCTGGGCTGCTCTGGTGGGACTCGCCGCAGGCTCGCAGCAGCAGCAAAGCAACAAGCCGCACGGCACGGATGGCACAGGAAAAAACTTTTAAACTCTCCCCCCCACCCATTCCCGCACGGCACCAGTCTCGCCGCCGGCTCAAGCGGCACGGACGTCGCAGGAAAAAACTTTTAAACTCTCCCCCCACCCATTCCCGCACGGCACCAGTCTCGCCGCCGGCTCAAGCGGCACGGACGGCGCAGGAAA
>JAHTLZ010000085.1:3900470-3940767 GCA_023846285.1 Phrynocephalus versicolor | reverse complement strand
TCAAGCGGCACGGACGGCGCAGGAAAAAACTTTTAAACTCTCCCCCCACCCATTCCCGGGCCAAAAAGCAGGCGGAAAATGTCTGCTGTGCCTCAGGGCACTCACACTATCAGTAGGGCACCTACCGGAGGGGGGGTTTCTGGTCTGGAGGGGGGGTCCCGCCTCCCCCCATCCTGGGCAGCCGGACTCAAGTCGCCTCATCGCCATGCCATGCGGTGCGAGCGGGGGATCGAAAATGGGGCGGCGAACGCAATATTGTTTTTGAAATCGTGGTCCAAAAACACACAAGCACAACAGAAACATGCGGAAATTTATAAACTGCCAGATTTTTCACAGTAGCAGTGGGTTTTTTCTTGCAACAAAATGTCTCTCCTCTCCTCCTGTGTCCTCCATTGATTTTATTATTTTTTATTTTTTTTTACACCTGCGCAGTGTGCAATGATGGGCTGGCCCAGTGGCCTGGCCAGCCATGTGGGAGGGGACGACCATGCAAATTTTTGGAGCCATCTCACCAATCGCATGGCCACTTGGCCATGGAGACTTCTGGGATGTGCCAAAAAGCCCCCTAAAACTTGCCCTAGCCCCCTAACCCGCTAACCCTAATCCTTGACTCCTTACCCATACGTCACAGACTGTCTTCTTAGTGGGTCAGAGAGGCACCCAGAGGTGCAACCCACTAGCCCACCGTAACCTTACCCGTCAGTAGCTTAACCCTAGCCCTTGGGCTAAAGCCACCTTAGCCCATAGCCAGATCTACTTGCATTGCACTACACGCAAGTACGATTCCCTTCTTTGTGGGACATGGCAGGTGCGACCCAGTCATCCTGGATGGAGGGTCATACCAGGGGACTGGTCTCACTGCCTGCAAATGGTATGCATAACCATATGGTTGTGCATGCCATTTTGCAGCAGCAGCAGGTGAGGATGGGAGACCCCCATGTTGAGGGGTCTCTTGGAGCCTGCTGCTGCTGTCCCTTCCTACTGGGTGAGGATAGGAGGCACCCACGGGTGCCTCCAGGAGCCCTCTCTCCCTTTATAGCGGGCCGGCGGAGGCACCCACCCCACAGAGGTGCCTCCAGGAGCCCGCTACCCCCCCCAAAAAAACCAGTATAACGAAAACGAAAAAACGAAAAACAAAACGACTAATTTTTTTCGATTTTTCGCAAAAACGGAACCGAAACGAAACGGACCCTTGCCGAAAACGAAAGCGAAAACGAAGTTTTTTTCCTGAGTCATGCCCATCTCTAGTGGTAGCAATATTGAAGTCCAAGAGGAGCCCTTAGGGCAGCAGCAGGGCTCAAACAAGTCAGTCATCAAGTACCAAGAAAATAGAATTTAAATAAAATCACTCATTGCTCTTTTCCAGGGTCTTTTAAAAAACCAAACATACTCACCCCCCCCACCCACCCACAGCCTTCCAGGATGTTCTCTTAATCCTTTTTGGCTGCTAACAACCCTCTTTGTAAAGCTTACAGTGCTATTTTCTGGAATATCAATGAGGTGATTTAGCATAAAAGGGTCAAACAGAGGTAATACAAAATATGAAGTATGTAAAAGATCCATAAGATTCAGTACCCTCACTTTTATAATACCTGATTTTATGGATGTTCTTTAAAAGAAAGTTGTTAAAGTATCAAAAATGGGGGGGGCTGTCTTTCGTCTTTTGCAGCTGCTGCTCTTGTTGTTCAGGATGATTCCAAAGTTCCAACCTTAGCTGTGACACCACTAGCCCTGGAGTACAGAACCCTTTGTCTTCTTGCCAACTGAGGAAGAATTTACCTCTTCTGAAATTCAAAACATATCTTTATTTTTCTTTTGCATTAAAAAAGTTTTCAGCATCACACAACAGATGATGGTTGGAGGTTCATGCCGGATTCTTCATTGTGGAAATCAGATTATTCAAGAACACCTGCTAATGTTTCATTTCTCCTTGAGATAAGTCATATGAAAAGAGACTTCCGCAAGGTATTTCAGTATTGCAACAGAGCTTCTGCAAGCCAAAATCCTTCCTTCTCACACTGATTTTGCTCAACTGTACAGAATGGTTCTGGCTACTTTCCCCATCCCAAAGCAAAGAGTACTCATATATACAGAACAAGTGCAAAGGGAAACAATGATTGTTCAAAGGCACAAAAATGCCTCTGTGTTTAATAATGCACATGACAAAGCAAAGTATTCTGATTACATACCAGCCCATAGTGCTTAAAGCACTCTCTGTATGGGTTACAATTTAATTATACTGGGTATGCATTGCCCCCCAACATGCTGGGTACTCATTTTACTGATCTCGGAAGAATAGAAGGCTGAGTCAACCATGAACCAGCTGCCTGGGATTGAACTGGGATTGAATGTCACAGTCAGAAAGGGAAGAACTAGGAAACAGTCAGGGATTTAGCAAGTGCAAAATAGATTCCAACCTCTCTCCCTTATCAACCAGGAGAAGGAACTGCAACAAGAGCAGTTTGAAGATCTTGCACAAAGGAATCAGAATCCAACAGCACACCAAGGGGCATCTACCAAGCCTCGGAGGAGGAGAGTAGTGGTGGTTGGGGATTCCTTGCTTAGAGGAACAGAAGCGGTCATCGGCAGGCCTGACAAAATGAACCAAGAGGTCTACTGTCTCCCTGGAGCCAAGATTAAGGATATAATGGAGAGACTGATGAGACTCATCAAGCCCACTGATTCTAACCCCTTTCCCTTGGTCCATGTAGGAACTAACGATACATCAAAACACAGTTTACAGGATATCACAAAAGTGTATGAAGAAATGGGTAGGAAGCTGAAGGACCTGGATGGACAGGTGGTAATCTCATCTCCCCTCCCTATAGAAGGATGTGGTCCATGAAGGGAAAGAACAATAGCGGAGGTGAACAACTGGCTTCAGAGATGGTGCTGGCATAAACCATTTGGATTACTGGGCCATGGATTGCTCTTTCATTCAGATGGAATATTGGGCAAGGATCGGGTGCACCTCACCAGTGCTGATAGGAATCTTTTTTGCCAAGAGGCTTGCAAATGTAATAAGGATAGCTTTAAACTGAGTTTGCAGGGGGAGGGAGAACATTTTCTTAACAGTAGGCTTGTGCTGGTTTTAATTGCATATGTGTTATTTTCTATGTACATCGCCCAAAGTTCCCATGGGGAAAATCAGTCGCAGTATAGAAATATAAAATTTGATAAATAATAAATAAAGAGGTCTCTATACAAAAAAAAATTAGAAAACGCTTCAGTAATAATTAGAAGGCAACACAAATTTGTCAAGAACAAAACCAGCCTGACTCATTTGATCACTTCCTTTTTGATCAGGTGTCCTCCCTGATGGACAGAGGGAATAATGTTGACATCGCTTTTTTTCTTCTTCAGCAAACTTTTTGATGTAGTGCCCCACAATATTCTGATTAGCAGGCTAACAAGATGTGGGGTGGATAGAACAATTGTCAGGTGGGTATACAGTTGGCTGCAGAACCATATTCAGAGAGTGAAGATTAACAACTCCGTCACAAACTGGTAGAAGGTAACAAGTGCAGTTCCTCAGGGCTCAGTTCTAAGCCCAGTGCGCTTCAAAACATTTATTTAAAAATTTTCTTTTTTTAATTAAATAACATAAACAAGACAAAACCACATTTGGATAGCTTTACATTAATTCATTTCTCTTATACATATTAATTTCCCCATGATACTTTCACCTTTGGGGTCAGGTTTGGCTTTTAATATTCTTACATTTCATTCTGCCCATTTCATTCTTCTCCTAGTGCAAACTCCTTCCCTTTCTGATACATATATTCCAGAAATAAATGCCACATTTAAAAAAAAAAACATTGCTTTTTGATAAACCTCTTTACTTTCATTTCACAAGTTAGTATATCATTAATTGCCATTTCCCAAATTTCCTTATACCATTTTTCAATATTAGTTTGGTTATCACGATTCCAATTCTTTGCAAATAATAAACTTGGTTTTATAGTCCTTTTAGTAATTAAATCCTTCTCTTTTCTCATCAATTGAGTATCATTCATTATATTCCATAAAGCAATCAGTGGGGACATTTGAATGTCAATTCCAGTTATTTCCCTAATTTCTTTAAAAACTCAAGTCCATCCTTTCTTCCTTATATCACATAACCACCACATATGCAAATATATCCCTTTTTCTTTTTTACGCCTCCAACACAGAGATGACAAGTTCATATTTAATATATTCATTTTCACCAGCATTAAATACCATCTCCATGCTATCATATTGCAGTTTTCTTTATATGCCCATACAAATATATTCTTCATAATTCTGTTATGTCACATTCTACTCCAGCTGTCCTCAATGTATTCATTAGCAAATATTCTTGCCATTGATTTTTAACCCATGTATATCCTGGTCAGCATGTATTTAGGAATTTATACATTTCTCTTACTTTTCCTTTTTTATTACTATTATTATTTCTGACTTGAATTTTTAATGGTCTCTTTGAACTTTGTTATTTTTTTACCTTCTCCTTTCCTACTTCTATATTCCCTTCTCCTGCATTCTATTTGAAGTATATTTAACCACAAGATCTGCTCTCTCTCCCCAATACCTTTTATATACTTCCCAGTCTTTCACCTTTCCCACCCAATCTTTTATTCTATTTAATCAACATTTTTATTAATGACCTGGATCAGGGGTGCAGAGAATGCCAATCAGATTTGCAGATGACACAACACTGGGCGGAATAGCTAATAGTCTGGAAGACAGAAACAAAATTTAAAAAGCTTTAGACAGGACTGAGCACTGGCCTAAAAACAACTGAAGGAAATTCAGTCAGGATAAATGTAAAGTAGTGCACCTAGAAAAAAGAAACTCACAGTTACAAAATAGGCAATACCTGGCTCATCAATAGTATGAGCAAGAAGGATCTTGGAATCATTGTATTTAACAAGCCGAATATGAGCCAACAGTGTGATGTTCCTACAGAAAAGGTAAATGCTACTTAGGGGGCTTCCTGAGAAGTATCCCCTTCAATGGATCACTGCCTTGTCATGGCAAAGGGGCTTGAGTAACTCAGAGAAGCTATGAGCTTTGCCGTAGTCGTACTGAAGAGTTTAACTAAATGTGGTCCACCTGGAGTAGGAACTGGCAAGCCACTCCAGTATCCCTGCCAAGTAAACTTAATCACTGCAAATGGTGACTGCAGCAATGAAATTAAAAGACCCCTGCTGCTTGGGAGGAAAGCAATGGCAAACCTAGACAACATTTTAAAGAGCAGAGACATCACTTTGCCAACAAAGGTCAGTATAGTGAAAGCTATGTTTTTCCAGTAGTAATGTATGGAAGTGAGAGCTGGACTATAAAGAAGGCTGATCGCCACGGAATCGATACTATTCGTCTGTGGTGCTGGAGGAGAGTCTTGAGAATCCCATGGATTGGAAGGAAATCAAACATATCCATCCTAAAGAAATCAACCCTGAATGTTCACTGAAACGACACATTTTGAAGCTGAGGCTCCAGTAATTTGGCCACCTCATGAGGAGAGAGGACTCCTTGGAAAAGTTCCTGATGTTGGGAAAAACTGAAGGCAAAAGGAAAAGGGGATGGCAGAGAATTAGATGGTACTCGCTTTACGGGCCTCCTTCGGGGGGACCGTCCGGAGTGAGAGTGCCAAAGATGAACGGGTGGGTCGGGCTAGATTTAGTTGACGGTCAAGGCGCTCTGCCAGATAATCAGGGGGCCAAGCCATGGAGGGTTTTGTAAACCAAAACCAGCACCTTGAACCTTATTCGGGAGGCAACGGGCAACCAGTGCAGGCGAGCCAGGATGGGGGTGATGCGGTCGAACCGATGCGCACCAATCACCAGCCTGGCCGCCACATTCTGGACCCGCTGCAATCTCCGAACAAGGTTCAAGGGAAGCCCCATGTAGAGAGCGTTGCAATAATCCAGCCTCGACGTGACCAGTGCCTGTACCACTGTCCTCAGGGAGCTTTCGTCCAGGTACGGGCGAATCTGGGCGATAAGCCTTAGATGGTAAAAGGCCGACCTGGTCACGGCTGACACCTGGGGTTCCAGGGTCAGACCCGGATCCAGGATGACGCCCAGATTCCTCACTCTTTGTGCCAGCTGGAGGGTGGACCCGCCCAGACTAGGAAGAGGGCCACAGTACCCATCCGGGTCGCCCCCGAAGAACATAACTGTTTAATTGATAAACTGAAGATCCACAAGCATGGCTTTTCTTATGTTCTTACATACTTTGTCCACACCATGTATGATTTTATAAACTTCAATGAGGTCACCTCTTAGGCACTGTCATCCAACAGTGAAGAGGCCCAGGTGTTGCAGCCTCACATGATAAGGAAGGTGTTCCAATCCCCTATCACTCATGCTGCCTTCCTCTGCACTTTTTCCATTTCCACAATATCCTTCTGGAGGTATGGTGACCAGAACTGTACTCAATACTCCAGATGGTGCCTCTCCACAGATTTATAAAGAGGCAAAATGACACTTGCTGACTTATTTTCTATACCCATCCTAATGATCCCTAGCATTGAGTTTGCTTTTTTCACTGCTGCTGCACATGGGGTTGACACTTTCATTGAGATGTCCACCAGGACACCAAGGTCCCTTTCCTGGTTTGTTGCAGAGAATCCAGACCCCATCAGTTTATAAATGTTAATGGTTTTTTTTTAACCCAACCTGCTCTGCACTTACTAATGTTGAAGCTCATTTACCACTGGTTTTCCCACTCCCCCAGTATCAAGAGATCCATCTGAGCTCCTCACAATCTCTCTCCGTTTTTATTACCCTGTATAATTTAGTGTTATCAGCAAATTTCACTACCTTGCTATTTACTCCTACTTCTAGATCATTTATGAAGAGGTTGAAAAACAGGGGTCCCAGTACTGAACCTTGGGGGACCCCACTATTTAACTCCCTCCACTTGGAGAAGTGTGTATTTAGAATTACCATCTGTTTCCTGTCCCTTAGCCTGTTGCTGATCCAGGACAAGAGCTGTCCCTTTATTCCATGACTGGTAAGTTTATTCAAGAGCCTTGGGTGTGGGACCTTGTCCAAAGGCTTCTGAAAGTCCAGATAAACAATGTCAACTGGAACTCCCTTATCCCACATGCTTGTTGACACTCTCAAAGAATTCCAACAGATTAGTGAAGCATGATTTGCCTTCAGCAGCACATTCTCTTCTATATGCCTATTAATGTTATCTTTCAGGATGGTTTCCATCACTTTACCTGAGACATATGTCAAACTAACCAGTCGGTAATTTCCTGGATCACCTCTGGATCCTTTTATGAAGATTGTTGTTACATTTGCAACCTTCCAGTTATCAGGCACAACACCTGATTTGAGGGAAAGATTATATACTTTGGCAAGGACATCAGCAATTTCATCTTTAAGTTCCTTGAGAACTCATGAATGGATGCCGTCTGGTCCTGATGATTTGTTAGCATTTAGTTTAACAAGACATGCAAGGACCTACTCCCTGGTTATTTCTATCTGGCTTAATTCTTCAGTTTCCCTCCCTACAAAGATAGGCTCTGTTTGGGGCATGTGGCTCATTCTTCAGTGAATACTGAAACAAAGGATTCATTGAGTGTCTCTGCAATCTCTGTTTCCTCTTTAATAATCCCTTGTCTTCCTTTGTCATATAATGGTCCAATGGCCTTCCTAGTTGGGATATTACTTCTAATATACTTAACTCCTTGTTATTTCTTTGAGTGTTTTTAGCTATACACTCCTCCATGTCTTGCCTTGCTTTCCTGATTGTTTCCTTCCATTTGTACTGCCAGAATTTATGTTTCTGTCTATTGTCCTCATTCTGACAAGCCTTCCATCTTCTAAATGAGCTTTTTCTTGCTTTTGATCACTTCCCAGACAGCTCCAGCAAAGAGGCAGGCAACTCTACATGAAGTGGTGCCTCTCAGTAGGGTTTTTTTGAGCCAGCGTGCTAGGGTCAAGGCCCAGGAGGCCACCACTCATGTGGTCGGTGAAATGGTGGCCATGAGCAGTTTGCCCCTCTCCTTTGTGGAATCAGCAGGATTCAGGCACCTGCTGAAGCACGTGGCTCCCTTGTATGAGCCTCCATCCCATTGTACCTCAGCAGGTGGGTGATGCCCTTCCTTTATGAGTCTGTCAGGGAGATGGTCTGTGCCCATCTGCAGCAGGCCAGAGGTCAGAAGGTCCACTTCACGACCAACCTCAGGACCAGTGGGCACCCTGGCTATCTGGCCCTGATGGCTCATTGGTGGCAATCTGAGGATGTCTTTGGCAGCAAGTCTTCTGAGGAAGGAGCACAGGGGAAGGTGCAAGGGGGCCCTTCTCCAGTCACAGAGCATGGAGGACTCGACGACAGGCACCCACATTGCTGAGGTACTCATGTCTGCACTGTGAGATTAGGCACCTAAGGGGCAGGTGAAACGCAGCTTTATGGTTACGGATGCAGGCCATAACATGGTTGTCGCGCTTCAGCAGGCAGGGCTCGAGGGCATCGTGTGCAGTGCCTACAAACTCCACCTTGTGGTGCACGATGCTCTTGGGATGGGTCCAGTTAGGGACACCTGGCGTGAGGGGACCAGGGAGACCAAGGCCCTACTGGACAAGTACAGGCAGTTAGTTTCTGTTGGAGTAATTATCTTTATATACTTATTTCAAAAAACCAAGGCATCAGTGTGAGAGAAGTGCCCTTTGCACTAGATATATTTATACTATCCATTTAAGCACTTTTCCCTGAAATAATTAAAATAGACACTGCACAATCTCTAACACGAATGCCTTAGTCCTGAAGACACAGAAGCATAGAATCACGAAGTTGGAAGGGCCTATAAGGCTCGCAAGTCCAGCACCCTGATACTGTAGATCAAAGAATATCTGCCAGGTGATCTTCTAAGTTTCTTTTGAATACCTCCAGTGATGGAGCACTCATCATCTCCTCAGGTAATTTGTTCCACTGATTTACTGCTCTAACAGTTAAGACTAGAGGTTTCCCAGATATTTATCCAAAATCTGGCTTCCTGTAACTTAAACCCTTTGTCCTGCATTCTGGGTTGATCGAGATCCTGCCCTCTTCTGTATGACAGCCTTTCAAGTACTTGAAAAGTGTTGTTATATCTATTCTCAGCCTTTTTTCTTGGCTTCTAGTTCCCTTTTTGCACTTGTTCTAATTTGTCAGCATCATTCTCAAAGTGCTATGTCCAGAACTAACAAGTGCTGAACAGAAGGGAACAAGTACTTGTGGGACATTCAGACTGTATTTCTCTTGTTGTTGCTATTCAGTCGTTTAGTCATGTCTGACTCTATGTGACCCCATGGACCAGAGCACGCCAGGCCCTTCTGTCTTCCACTGCCTCTGGGAGTTTGTTCAAATCCATGTTGGTTGCATTGATGACATGTACAACCATCTAATTCTCTAGCATCCCTCTTCCTTTTGCCTTGAATCTTTCCCAACATCAGGAATTTTTCCAATGAGTCCTCTCTCCTCATGAGGTGGCCAAAGTACTGGAGCCTCAGCTTCAACATCTGTCCTTCCACTGAACATTCAGGGCTGATTTCTTTCAGGATGGATAGATTTGATCTCCTTGCAATCCAGGGGACTCTCAAGACTCTTCTTCAGCACCACAGCTCAAAAGCATTAATTCTGCGGCGATCAGCCTTCTTTATAGTCCAGCTTTCACTTCCATACATCACTACTGGGAAAAACATAGCTTTGACTATTCAGACCTTTGTTGGTAAAGTGATGTTTTGGCTCTTTATAAGATGATGCCTAGGTTTGTCATCACTTTCCTCCCAAGAAGCAGGAGAGATTGATTTTAAACTGTTACGTATTAAAGCAAATAAAACAAATGTAAACAAAAACAATTTAAAATTATTTAAATGCATAGAATTAACACACAGGAGCTACATCGGAGAGGGAGTCTACATATGGCTTTTAAATCCCCCTCCCATCTTGAATGTTACAAGGCTGTCCAAACTTTTAAGTTCCATAACAATTACCCTCTAATACTGGACATTAAAATGGTCATGCTATAATAATGAGAGATATAATGTAACACTTTTGTTACATTTGTTTCAATTATCTAATACTTGGCCAATGTGGTTTCTTCAGTCCACTCCATAACATAATAAAATTCAGATTGTGGTCCCTTTGTTTCAAAGCCAAGACCTGAAATCACAAATAGGAAATACAACATTTGCAGGGAGGGCAGGGAACCAAGACATCTGCAACTTGTCCATTTTCTTGGCTACTGTTGTATTTTCTGTGCTGGCCAGCTTACAGGGCTGAAGAATATAGCTAATCATTTATCAACAGCCAGCTGGCTTGCTGCTGGTAAGATGTTCCTTATTAGATAACTAATAGAAATCACTCATCTGGTCCAACATCTTGCCCTTTGAGTAAACAAAGCACCCACATTAATATGATGCAGTCATGGCGCCAGCTTGGAAGAAGATGCAAAATTTTAATCTCAGGGCTAAAAAATTGGATGCATAGAAAACATGAAGAGCAAAACTGAAAATATTATTTAAAATGAGGAGGCTTTATTAGGTAGATGCTCCTACACATCTGTCCCAAACTGCTGAAGAGGTCAGATGCCAAAGGGTTAGTACTATACTCCTGACATTGTCAAGTAGATGACCAGAGTATAAACCAGTACCCAATATTTCCCATATAGGGAAGATAAAACTGAGAATTATGCACTTTCAGTGTTGTAGCATTTTACAAGATAACTACTACATTTTAATCTGAGCTTTTACATATAAATCCACTTCCTCATAATATCTGAGGTTGTGATTTTAAACATGTCATTTGTTGTGCCACTCTATTAATAACTAGTGAAATGAAAGTTTCTGCGGTCAGTCACTCAGTCAATCAATTAATCACTCGCTCACTGTTCCGTGTGGTTCGAGACCTCACCAATCCCGTTCCGCCAGGGCCTCCTCCTGGTGATTTCACCAGTGAGTCATTCGCAGCCTATTTTAAATCTAAGATAGAGGCCATCCGTTCCGAGCTGGACACCGGTTGCTCTGATCCGGCCCCTGTCATGGCCAGCGTCGGGCCGCCTCGGTCGCCTCGGTTTGTTGAGTTCGGACCTGTTACACCTGTGGATGCCTCCAGGGCGCTGGGACACTGCAGGCCTGCGGCTTCTCCGTTCGACCCTTGCCCTGCCTGGTTGATTAAGAGCGCAGGGGGGAGCATGCCGAAATGGGCTTCACTGATCGCTTCGGCCTCCTTCAGAGACGGGATTTTTCCCAGTCTTCTGAAGGAGACGGTGGTGAAGCCCATTGTTAAAAGACCCGGCTTGGCTGTGGACGATTTGTCCAACTATCGTCCCATAGCCAATGTTCCCTTTTTGGGCAAGGTGATTGAGCGAGTCGCCGCCCTGCGTCTTCAGTCGTTCCTGGAGGAGAACCATGTCTTGGATCCTTTCCAGTCCGGGTTCAGGCCGCGTCATGGGACCGAGACGGTCCTGGTCGCGCTGCATGATGATCTGTTGAGGAGGGCTGACAGGGGTTGCTCTACCCTGCTGGTCCTTCTCGACCTGTCAGCGGCTTTTGATACCGTCGACCACGGTATCCTGCTGGAACGGCTCTCGGAGGTTGGGATTGGGGGCCAGGCCTTGGCCTGGTTCCGGTCCTTCCTTGGGGGCCGTACCCAGCGAGTGAGCTTGGGGGGTGAGTTGTCGGCTCCCTGGACACTCCCTTGTGGGGTGCCGCAGGGGTCGTCACTCTCCCCAATGCTCTTTAACATCTATATGAGGCCGCTGGCTGAGATCATCCGGAGTTATGGAGTCTGCTGTCATCAGTATGCTGATGACACGCAGCTCTATCTCTCCTTTTCCACCTGTGCAGTGGAGGCCGTCCGGATCCTTGATCGCTGCCTGGCTGCGGTACTGGACTGGACCAGGACTCACAGGCTCCGGCTCAACCCAGGCAAGACCGAGGTTATGTTCTTCGGGGGCTCCTCGGAGGGGTACTGTGGCCCTCTTCCCAGCTTGGGTGGGTCCGCCCCCCAGCTGGCGCAAAGAGTGAGGAATCTGGGCGTCGTCCTCGACCCGGACCTGACCCTGGAACCCCAGGTGTCAGCCGTGGTCAGGTCGGCCTTTTACCATCTAAGGCTTATCGCCCAGATTCGCCCGTACCTCGATGAGAGTTCCCTGAGGACTGTGGTACAGGCGCTGGTCATGTCGAGGCTGGATTATTGCAACGCTCTCTACATGGGGCTCCCCTTGAACCTTGTTCGGCGACTGCAGCGGGTCCAGAGTACGGCGGCCAGGCTGGTGGTTGGCGCGCGCCGTTATGACCGCGCCACCCCTATCCTGGTCCGCCTACACTGGTTGCCCGTTGCCTCCCGAATAAGGTTCAAGGTGTTGGTTTTGACTTACAAAACCCTCCATGGCTTGGCCCCATCTTATCTGACGGAGCGTCTCACCCGGCAATTAGATCCGGCCCGACCCACCCGCTCCTCGGTGGCTCTTTCACTGCGGACAGTCACCCCGAGGGAGGCCCGTAGGGCGAGCACTCGCGGGCGGGCCTTCTCGGTGGTGGCTCCTTCCATTTGGAATCGTCTTCCCAGTGAACTACGGCGGGCTCCATCGCTGGCGGCTTTTAAGAAGAATCTGAAGACCTTTCTTTTTCGTGAAGCCTACGGCGATGCATAGGGACCTGTGTTTATAATTTTTTTTTCTCTTCCCCCGCCTTACTGCTCTTGGATTTTATTCTTTATTGTTATTGTTCTTGGCATTGATTTTTATCTGTTTTACTTGTATGTTGTGAACCGCCCAGAGTCCCCTCGTGGGAATGGGGCGGTATACAAGTGTAATAAATAAATAATAAATAATAAATCACTCACTCATTTGCTCAGTCATCCTCACTCAGATAGCCACCCAAAATGTTTCCTAAAAGATCAATAGTTTGTTAGGAATGTGAAGAATATTTTTCTAATTACAAATTCTCAACGAGACAGATTGTGTGACACACAGAGATGTCATGTTAAGGAGCAATTAATCCCACATATATCTAATAACTATATACCCCCCCCCACACACACACACATATACACACAATGGAGCACCCATTGCACAGTTCATGCAATCTGACAGCTGATGCAAAAACTCATCTCACAAATCTTGTGCCAATCCATCTTAAAACATTTCACAAGCAGGGGAAAATGTGGGTTCTCATTCTTGCCTGGGGGATTTACATAGCCAAGTGGACAATAACAAGTTCTACATACTAATTCCCTAATTAAGAACAGAAATAAATACCATTTCCCTTCCATAAGCACAACTGTCATCCACTTTAAATTTCCTTAAGTAAGCTTGCTTTAAAATATCCAGACAACTGAACTTTTGCTTGAAGCCACAAAAACAATCCCAGCAAGAATTGTCATAAAACCAAAAAGATTTCTGATGCGGCTTTTGATGAGATTGCATTTAAAAGTGGGGCTGGGTGTGAGGTGGGTGAAAACATTGAAAATCATTGGAAAATACAGATAGAGAAGATAAAACAATACTTTTTAGCTGCGTATAATTATAATTTTGGTTGCCAGTAGAAACAGCTCTCGACATATTAACAAATCATCCTCATTTTAATTGAATTTTGGATTGCACACATCTTTTAATCTCTTTCAGATAATTAACTGATTGCTTGTTCGGCAGCACCCAAAGAAAATGTCTAGCTTTTAAATTAAAACACTGGAAAGATCATGAGAGTGTCGAATGACCAAAAAAGACATTCATGAAAAGGAGAAATCAGCAAGTAGTGCTGACTGTTGAAGAACATAGCATACTATTTCCCTTTATTCAATTTTGCTGGAGCCAGAGTTCTTTTATCTTGAGCTCTTAATGGCTTATGCACTGGTTTTTATCTCTAAATGATATATAGAGGTTTTCTGATGGTTTACAGAAAAACAAATGAATAATTAAATTAAAAATTAAGCTCAAAAAAGAACACACACACACACACACACACACACACACACACACACAGAGAGAGAGAGAGAGAGAGAGAGAGAGAGAGAGAGAGAGAGAGAGTACCAATATGGGATTTTCTTTTTGTGATCTCATGAGAATTATAGCCATTTTGTTACTATAAAATGAAACAAAAGAAGGGAGGCTATTTCTCAAGATAGATGGAAATGCTAAGATACCATAGTTAATTTAAACATGGTTTGACATATGATGGCTTACCATGGTTTCGTGCCATCATTTGATAAGTTGATTGATAGTGGTCGAGGGGAAAAACCCCGAAGTTTGTAGGCAAACAAAACTTTTCCATTCATTGATTTGGCGCTGGTGTTAAAAATATGAAGGGGAGACATGTGAAAGGTAGAACCAGAAAATGGGAATGGATTGATGCTAATTTTTGCCTTTAACCTCTCAGTTGACTCCTGCAATTTCTTCTAGTTGGCCAAGAAATATATGTAATAAATGTGTGCTTTTGGTTTGGAATTTGTTCAGCTTCTGAAGTGAATTCGGAATATTTGCTCCTTTCTGAAGTGATCCAAAGCTAAGCAAGCAAACCTATAGCAACACTCAAATCTATATTGGGTGCTCTAAAGCCCCAGATATTGCTTTGCTACAAGAGTTTAGAAGACTGGCTTTTCATTTTTAAAAAAAGCCTCCTGGGAAGACTAAAGTGATCCTAGATTGGGACCAGGAAGTCCAAAGCAGAAACAGATTGGTATGAAAGACCAAGCTCTCCTGGAAACCCAGTCATCAAGCCTCTGAGAGGGAATTTCAATGGTAACCATTTTAGGAGGGCAGCATGTTGGAGAAATTGCTAATTGCTTCACTTTTCTTTTCAGAAGATAGAATTGGGGACTTCCCCCTTTTCTTTATCGAGACGGCTATGCAGTGTCTGAAGGTGTGGATTTTGTTACATTGTGCAGGTTTTGACTCAGGTAGGCCACAATTCTCTTAGGAATAGGACCCCAGCACCCTAAGAGCGCTATCCCAGGACCTCCAAAATGTACTTTTTGCTGCGAGAAAAGCCGCCTCTAAAAATTGTGTCCTAACAGACAGGCTCCTTTTCATTTAAAAAAAAAAAAAACTCCACCACGACCCCTGAAGTGCATCTTCCTGGAACCACTGCTGGGGGTTCTACTTTTTTGCTACACTTAGGAGCTGCCTTTTAAAATGACTCTGACATGGTGGGGATCGGAGGAGATGCTTCTAATCACTTTGCTTCTGGGTTTTCCAGTGTTCTCTTTTGGTACATCGATAAAGCACCACACATCAGTAAAATCTGACAAAGCGCAGGATTGCTGAGTGGAATGCACCAATTTCCATGATACAAAAGCAGGAAATTGGTATCTGGATGGGCAGGCGGCAATTGATTGGAGCTGCTACCGAGAGGGATGTGGGCAGGCTGTAGACCACTGCCTGTACTCATTCACCAGCCCTCGAGTGAGGGAGAAACCCTTGTGCATTTGTGTTTGTATATGTGCATGATGGTGGGGCTGGGAGGGAGGGAGGGAGGGACAGGGAACCCTTGTAAGCCATCCACTGCGCACACGGCTTGCCCAGGAGCCAGTTTGTTTGTTCCCCTACCCCCCCCCCCACTGGGGCCGACTGAGGGCATGAGGACAATGGAAGCCCTGTTTGAACCATGTGATTGCGGCAGGAGAAAAGGACCCCCCCTTTTTAAAAAAACTGTGGCTCTTCCTGGACATGGGGTACAGGTCTAAATTTCAGGGGTTCCAATGATGGGGTGAGTGAAAAATGATGGATGCTTTAGCAGTCGATGATGACATAAGAACATAAGTAGAGCCATGCTGGATCAGGCCAAAGGCCCATCTAGTCCAGCTTCCTGTATCTCACAGCGGTCCCACCAGATACCTCTGGGAGTACACGAGACTAGATATCTGTCTCCTGATACCACTCCCCTGCACCTGGCCCTTGAAGTACCCTGGTTTTATGCCTGGAGATGACACATCTCCATTATGGTTTGTAACCTGTGATGGACTTTTCCTCCGGGAATCTGCCCAATCCCCCTTTGAAGGCGTTTTGACTAGGTTACCCTCCCCCGCAATCCTAGGCTGAAGCCCTATATTCCCACCCCCCACCCCCATTTTCTGCTTTGATTTTCACTCTTTGGTCAAAAAGAAATACATAAAAATATATACAGTACTAGAATATGTAGATACAGATTGAATTGGGCAGGCCACAGATTGGCCCAAAGCAAACTGGTTAATGATTTGTAAGACAAACAATTCAAACTGAGCCACAGCAGATGTCATTCATATATCCCTAATGTTTAGTACTTCATATTTCTTGAGGAGCCTGACCTGTGTTAGGGAGCAGCAGACAAAAAGGGGCATTTCAAAGGAAGGGCAGGAAGTGTTAAAACTGCAGAAGCTGTTAGTCACTTATTGCCATGGAAAGTGGATCATGAATTGCTGTTGCCTTGATCTCTTTCCTACTTAATTTTTTAAATAAAAAATAGAGTTTGAATTTTTCAATTATTATTTTTAGCTGTTTTGTTGTAATTGTATTTTATTGGTGATGCCAGCTTAGAACATGCATGTATTTTATACAAATGTAATACAGTTTTTTTTAAAAAAAAAGAATGCCACATGTTTGACTGCAATATGGACTTACACTTAATAAGGATCATATAATGGATTTATATATTGCTTTTCTAGTAAAGTATATTGCATCTGCATTCATTTAGTAGCACCCCTCGAAGACATTGGAATGTTCTGTTATTGATTATACCAAATTAAATTTTGTTTACATTAATGTTTGGAAAGTGTAGAACAAGTCTTGATTTTCAGAAACAAGAGTGAACACAGACACACACACACACACACACACACACACACACACACACAATCATCTCTGAACATTCCTGAGTGATTTAGAAGGGATATGATTTATTTCTGAGCAAGAAGCCAAGGGAAATACCCTCCAGCTTTTCATTCCTACTTTCACATGTTTAGAATATTTGTGCTTACAGGAATTTAATTTCCTTCTCTCCACATCCCCCATAACCTGTGCTTTGAATTATCAGTTGATGTATACAGTATTATTTACGTTTAGAGATGGGCACGACTTGGAAAAATTTTTTTTCGAGTTGTCGTATTTCAGGACGGGTCCGTTTCGGCTCGTTTCCGTTTTTCGCAAAATTTTTCAAAAATTTGTCATTTTGTTTTTTGTTTTTTCGTTTGTCGTTACCGCCGCGATTTAGCGCGACTTGACTTCCCAGAGCATGGGGTAGGGGGTAAGGGCTAGGCTTAGGGTAACGGTTAAGGTTAGGGTGGGTTAGTGGGCTGTACCTCTGGGTGCCTCTGGCCCACTAAGAACACAGTGTACTGGCGTATGGGTTCGGGTTCGGGTTCGGGTTAGGGTTTAGGGTTCGGGTTTGTGGGCTTTTAATGCCCTCTCTGGCACACCCAGAAGTCTCAGCAAAACCTGGCCATGCGATTGGTGGAATGGCTCCAAAAATTTGCATGGTCCCATCCCATGGACAGCCCATCATTGCGTGTGCGCAGGTGTAAAATAAATAAAATAAAATAAAATAAAATAAAATCAATGGAGACGTTTTGTTGCAAGAAAAACCCACTGCTGCTACTGTAAAAATTCAAGCATTTAAAATAGCTAATTTTCGCATGTTTCTGTGGTGCTTTGGTGGGTTTTTGGACCACGATTTCAAAAAAAATATTGCGGTCACCATTTTGGATCCCCCCGCCCGCACACCGCATGGCAAAGGCAGACGAGACGATGCCCCCCCTGCCTGGTACCAGCAGCGCAGCAGTAGCACCAGCCAAGGAGAGGGGGGCGGGGAACCCCCCCAAATAAAACACCCTTCTGGCCTGGTAGGTGCCCTCAGTCAGTTTTCGCCTGCTTTTAGGGCCGGGAATCGGGTTTTTTTTTTAACTTTTAAAAACTTTTTTTCTGTGCCGCTTGGCAACGCGGGATCGCCGCGATGCCAGGAACGACAACAACAAATCAGACCCAATTATTCTTTAGTCGGTTCGAGTTTGAGTTCTGGCGGAGTAATTCCCGTTACCATTTCCGTTCCGTAACGGAAATGAGTAACGGAAACGGAAACGGGAATTCCGCTAAGTCGTGCCCATCTCTATTTACGTTGCTTAAAACTTCCAAAAGGTATGCACAATTTCCCACTTCTGCTTTCATAGACAAATCACTGTTTAAAACATTGGGGAAGGAACTCAGTCAGTGGGTGGGTGTTTCATTTCCCTCTTGCATCTTTCAAGGTGAATATAGACCTCTGAAAATATTGGAAAAGGGAATGGTGGATGGCTTTCATTGCTAAGAGGGAAACAGGGATTCACTTTTCCTACATTCTGATTCCCAAGAGCCAGACAATATTCCATGTGCCATGATGTCTATACTAACAGACGCAGTATCAGTACCACTGAGATCAGATGGGAAGCAGGGGTGGGGAGGAAGAAAACAGATATCCTAATTATGCTTTCAGCCAGCTCTTTCTTTCCAGCTTCCCACTGCAAGCAAAGAGACTGACAAGCTCTATTTCCTACAGGCAGATTAGCAGCTGTGTGAGCTGTACTTATTTGGCATCCAGATGTTTACAACTGAATGTTGGCTCCCTAGAAGCATCATGGTTGGGTTTTCCTTCTAGCATTTGAGATCGGAGGCAGAGATGGTACCAGCCTGTGAGCTCTTGGATAACTGTTGTACTCAACAATCTGGATGACAGACACATGGTCAGCAGTGATGGCATTCGGTGCAGCTTAAGCTTGGCTTCAAACAGTCACAACATTAACTTGCTGTTGGCCTGAATGTGCTCAGTTTATTTACAGGGAAGAGAGACTTTGGCTTCATCATCATAGTGCCTGATGAAATGAATTGGCATGGCTGCCACCAATTTCACACAAAAAATGAGAAGATTAATATTTGATCTTACACAGTGTAAGGCTTACTTTGTTCCCCACCAGGCAGAATATACCCATAGGTATACATGGCAGATGTTCCACAGAGTGCAGTGACACAAATCAACAGGAAAGGAAGAGCACTTGGGGCATTGGAAACTGCTGGGGAAAATTAAGGCAGCAGAATGCTATTACCTTGAGTGGAATTTGTCTAAGCCAATGTAATCACCATCAGCTACGTGGCTGTCAAAACTACTGGAAGATCTTCCAATGTAACAAAAGTATTTGGCAATTGTAGATCAGTGTCAGCAGAATTTAAGTTAATGGTTGGGGATTCTCCTTTTTTTAAAAAATCAACATTTTAGCTAGAATTAGCATATTCATACCCAATAAGTTTTGTTTGACATGAGTTTATGTGTACTTCTCCAGATGCTTGTTTCTATGAGTGTGCAGAAGCTCCTGATCTACTGCATCGAAGATTAAAGGGCATACAGCTGAAGGCTGACCTCCTCTGTACCCTTAAAGAGACATTTTTACCCACTGAATCCTCAGGTTTGTTCCCTTACCATATTTTTCACCCCATAAGATGCACTGGACCATAGGACACATGCATAGTGCAGCCCCAATACAGCTCCAACCGCAGTTTACTCTCCAGCCATGATGCTCTTGGGAGGCCCGGAGCAGCATGACTGGAGAGTAAAATTGGAAGACAAGCCCTTCCACCACCCACCACCCCGGTCTCCGTGCTGGGAAGCCTCTCGCCCTTACAGAGGCCTCCAAACCCAGTGCAGGTCCCCAGCCCCAGCTGCAGCCGCAACGAAGGCTTCCCCACCTGGCTGTTATAAAAAAAATTACCTTGCATGCAGGGCCGGCGCTTCCATTAAGGCGAACTAGGCAGTTGCCCAGGGCACCAAAATGGAGAGATGGCACTGGCCGGCCTGCTGCCCCCCCGCCCCCCCGCCGCTGGCCACCGCCGTCCATCCCCCCACCACCCCCAGCCACGGTCGCCATCCGCCCGCTGCCCCCCGCACCCATTGCCACTCACCCCCGTGCCTGTCGCCGTCCGCCGTCCACGCCTGTCGCTGTCCCCCACCATCTGCTGCCCCCTGCCCCCCCTCTGCCCCCTGCCCCGCCCTATCCCCTGCCCACCTCACCCCACCCCTGCCACCCCACCGCCCCACCCCTTGCCTAGGGCACAAAAAAGCCTAGCACCGGCCCTGCTTGCATGATTGATTTGTTCTATAGAAGAGGAGACAGAGATCATTCTGTCCAATTGAAGACCATAGAGATAAAAATGGGCTAGAGAGTAAGAGTAACCACCCACCATGATGACCATAGAGCTGCAGCTAGAAAGTAACCACCCAGCATGGTGACCATAGAGATGTAGCTCTATGCTCATTGTGCTGGGTGGTTACTCAACAAACCAACAACAGTTAAACCCATGAGGGCCTGGACCTCCTCCAACTGGCAACCTTTGAAGGCAAATCTAACCCCGTGGGTGTCCTGTCCCCCACAGACAGCATAACCACAGCCGGCAAATTCCATAACCCCTCCCCAGGTCCACCAGGCCTGCTACTGGCACCTCATGCCCCAGGAAGCCCCCCCCCAAGCACATCTTGATCAGCAACACCAAGAGATTTGATGGGCCCAAAGAAAATCTTGGAATCTGATTCACCTTATGTCTTACCTTTCCACACAACCACCAGTGTGGCCAATGTGACAAACCTAACGAAAGCCCTCCCACCACGCACACGTGTGGGATACGTGAAAAATCCTCGCTGTCCATGGCCATTCAGGGAGCGGGTCAAAAATTCCTTTCCAGCCCCAATGGCGACCAGTCAGACTCACACTAGTGCTATCAAAATGCAGTGAGTGGGAGGGGGAAGCTGGCCTGAAAAGAGGCCGAGAACCATATAAATATACGTATACTTTTTTCCAGATCCGTAATGATCTTAAAGTTAGGTAATATAGGCAAAGATTGAAATAAGAAAAGCAGTTTAGGTAGAACATTCATTTTAACTGCAGCAATTCTGCCCATTAAAGATAACTGGTGTCTTGACCAAGTTTCGAAATCAGCAAAAGAAAAAAGCAAGGATTAAAAATGTCTATTTACAGGACAGAACCAAATCTGGTGGCTTTGCCCTTCCTAATTTAGTATTATACTACAAGGCTGCTGCCATGACCTGGATTAAAGACTGAATTCTGATGACAAACAAAAGAATATTGCAGCTTGAGAGTTATGGCCTAGACAAGGGCTGGCATCACTACATGTGGTACAAGGGTAATATACCTACCCTCTTTAAAAAGCATTGGATAAGGAATGCCTTAGTTAAAATATGGTTATCGATTAAAAAACAATTTTACCTCAAAACACCATTGTGGTTATCTCCGCTGGGAGCGATTTACAGCTCCCATACAAGTGAAATCCCAAATGTTATAACTTATAGACACCTTCTGAATGCTGACCTCTCATTGAAACCATTAGGGAAATTAGTATCAGAAGGTTATAATTTAGACTGGTGGAAGTATCAACAAATATACTCACACTTTAAAGAACTTACCAAAGAGGGTGGATTTACGACTATTGATACTCCATTTGATAAAATACTTTCCTCTGGCGACTCCAAGCTTCTTAGTAAATTTTACAGTATACTGTTAAATGAAAAAATGACTGATACACTGGTCAAAGACACTATGATAAGATGGGCAGAAAACTTTGGCTACTCTATTCATCTAAATAAATGGGACTCTTTGTGGAATACAGTTAAAATCTTTAAATCTATTTCTTTTAAGGAAAATTGCTATAAGATGTTCTATAGATGGCATCTCGCACCACACCGTTTATCTAAGATGTACAATTGTTCACCTAAATGTTGGAAATGTAAATATGATTGTGGTACCTTTTACCATATGTGGTGGACATGTAAAGAGGCAAAGGCATATTGGAAAATGGTAAAACTATTTTTAGAAAGATGTCTGAAAATTAAGATAGAGCTTAGACCAGAACTTTTCTTATTAAATATAGTAGACATAATATTTCTTATGATCAGATATGTACTTCACCATGTAATTGTTGCTGCAAGGATACTGTATGCGAAATTCTGGAAACAACCAAACGTGCCAACAGAGAAGAATTTTTACGATAAGAGAATGCATCGAAATCGACAGACTCTCCGGCTATCTAAAGGGAGACCATGATGAGATCTCTCGGAAAAGATGGCAAGAAGTAACAAACTTATTAGTACTGTGATAATATTTGGCAATTTATCAATATGTTAAATCACTATTTTTATTTTGCTTGACATATTCAATGTAAATTTTAAAACTGTATCCCCCTTTTTTCCCCTTTCCCCCACACCCTCTCCCTTTGTTCTTCCCTTAAAAACCCAATAAAATTCTTTAAAAAAAAAGAAAAGAAAAGAAAAGAGGCAGAGAACCGTGCGGAGCCCTGTTTTATGCAGGTGTCCAATGACCACCACCTCTCGAGAGCGAGGTGAGTGGCTCACTCATTCACCTGGGAGGGCAAAGCAGCTCTGTGTTCGGTTTCCCTCCGTGGAGCTGAACTTTTTCCATAATGACAGGTAATCTTCTAAAACTGTATATTGTGGGACTCATCATTTACAGGAGCTGGTGATTCTGATTTGACTGGGGCAATAAATATGTTCTGGGTTTAATTCAATTCTTACAGGACCTATCCAAGATGCTGGTGCATATTCCCAAAGCATATTCAAGACTTTGATACCTCCTTTAAAGTTCTGAGTAGAAACTAGAGCAGATTCACAGCCCTCTTGCAATTAGAGTTGCCAATCTCTACTGCCTCTTCTCTTTCCACTTTTTTCCAAACTAAAGCATAGAATCATAGAGTTATAGAAGAACTGAATTATAAAGCCATCGAGTTGAATAAAAGAATCCAAATCAAAGCCAAAGAGCCAGTGTTGTGCAAGTATATGGCCACATGACCAGCATGGCAGTACCTATTTATCTACTTGCATTTGCATGCTTTGAAACTGCTGGGTTGGCAGGAACTGGGGCTATCAGCGGGAGCTCGCTCCACTGCATGCCACCCAGGATTCGAACCGCCGAACTGCCGACTTTGTAGCCAACAGTTTTCGGAAGCAAACACAAAAGAGGAAAATTCATGATCTGTTCAAGCTGTGGTGCTTGAGGCACTGGATTTTGGAAGGTTCTCATGTCTCTTTATTGAGAAGAGTTATGTGGCTGGGGGAAAACCAAATTCAGGATGCTGCTCAGCCAAGTGAAAAACAAGCAAATGTATATCAAGCCTTTGCAAATCAAGTTGCACACACATATTAAGGGGCTGGACATTTCTCTTACAAATGTGGCATATCAGAAGTAGTTATACATGAGTGTAAAATGCTGGTTTCTTTCAAGTCTGTTTCTTGGATCTTCTAGAATTCTCAAAAATACTAAAACAGAGGAGTGAAATCATTGCATAAGAAATATGTGAAATAATGTTACAAATCACTTCATTATTTCATAGAGAATACTGTTATGCCCTGGACATCCATAAAAATGCAGCGATAATGTGATAAATTATTTGAAATTATTACCTACCAGGGGGTCGGGGTCCTTAAAACGTTTGTTTTTGTCTTCTCCCATCGCGATGTATTTTTCTTTTCCCTTTAAGGTTGACAAAATGGATGTCGCCACTCCAGCCACAACATGGAGGCAAGCCATGTGATGGGATCATGTAAATTCTTGGAAAACTTCAACCAATAGCATGCCCAGGTTGCAGACTGGGCAGGTCTGGCAGCCACAGAGGGCATAAAAAGCTCCGGTAGCCCCAATCCTCCTTGCAGTCCCTGGTGGGAGTTAGGGTGGGATTGCTGTCTCTACAACTCTAGCTTCAGTCCTGTAGCCTCCCTGTGTGCGTGTGTGCGTACCTCTTGGTGAGTACCCTCCCCTGCCCCACAGTGCAGTCACTCTGCGGCTGCCTTGCACCCTGGGCAACGCCCGCCGCTGCCTTTGCAGCCTCCCTGCATACCTAGTCTATAACGTGTCTCTGCCAGCATCAATTTTTTTTAGTGTTTTCCCTCTGGTCTGGGAGTTGTGGGATGCCCCCGCACGGAAATGCTTTAATAATCACACAAAAAGTGGTTAGAAACGAAAAATGAAAAATGAAAAACGAAAACGAAATTTTTCCAAAAATTCACGAAAAATGGAAACAAAACAAAAGGGACCTCTCAACGACAAACGAAAAACCAAAACACCATTTTTTTTTATTTGTGCCGATCTCTACTTGTGATCTTGAAGATAGATTATTGCAATGCTCTCTATGAGGGGTTGCCCTTGAGCCTTATTTGGAGACTACAGTGGGCACAAAATATGGCAGCCAGACTGGTGCTTGGTGCTTGCAGATATGACTGCATCACCCCAGTTCTGGCTCATTTGCATTGGCTGTCCGTTGTGTCCCCAATAAGGTTCAAGCTACTGGTTTTGACTTACAAAACCCTCCACAGCTTTGGTTCTGATTACCTGACAGAGTGGATCTTCCAGATGTCATCTGAGGCCCGATCCACCAGAATGTCGCAGGCGCTCTCACTTTGGGTGGCTACTCAAAACTGGGCCTTCTCTATGGCTGCCCCCACACTTTGCAACAAACTGCTGAGTGAGATTTGCCTTGCACAGTCCCTGCTGGCCTTCAAAAAAGTTCTTAAGACCTTGCTTTTCAGAGAGGCATTTGGCAACCATTAGGTTTTTTTATTTTTTATTCTATTCCACCATCTTGCTGAGCATTTTTTTAAATTGATTGTTTTGTTTGATATTTGTTTTTATTGTTATGTAATTGTTGTACACCCACCCAGCATTCCATTAGGAAGACGGGTGGTATAGAAATAAATAAATGAATGAATGAATCCCTAGGTGTGGGAGATAAGGGGATGGTGGCTCAGTGGACTAAGGCTCCAAAAACTGTTGGCTGCAAAGTCAGCAGCTCGGTGATTCAAATCCTGGGTGCCGTGCAGTGAAGCAAGCTCCCGCAGATAACCCCAGCTCCTGCCAACCTAGCAGTTCGAAAGCATGTAAATTCCCAGTAGATAAATAAAAAGTGGGAAAGTAAAAACAGTGTTTCCTTGCAGCCATGCTGGCCACATGGCTATGGACTTGCACAACACTGGCTCTTCAGCTTGAACACGGAAATGAGCACCGCCCCTAGAGTTGGACATGACGAGCACACCTTTAGGTGTGGGAGTTTGCTGGGAAAGTGCCAAGCAAACTTATTTTAGGAGAACAAAGAAATCACACACACACACACACACACACACACACACACACAGTTTCTCAGAGCCAGCTGAGATTGAGACAAAGAACAAAGAAAAGTGTGATGTATCTTCCTCAGCAGCCTCCTTTTATTGAGCTATCTAATGTTGATGAATATGCATTGGGTTACTAATGAAAACATCACCTGTAATAGGTGCAAATTCCCTTTAGCCTTTGTCCTGCCTCAAAGCAAAGGTGAACAGGAAATAGAAGGTCACTTCCCCGTAGGAATGCAGCGTGGCAGGGTCAGGATGGTGTGCCTTCAACTGTAATCCCCCAGGAAGCATACCTCGCAGAGAAAGGTTCCCCACACCTAGGGATCTTTGGAATACTTTGGGGGAGGAGTCAGAAACTTTTAATTCATAAAAAAAATCATGGCTCATCACATAATCAGCCTTATGTGGTGTAACTTTGCGCCACTGGATTACAGCTGTTGTAGAACCAAGGCTAAATGATGGCTGATAATTTTTAAATAAACAAACATATAAATAAGCAAGCAAAGGAAAATATAGCTCTTCATAGCCTTTTTCAAATGGTTTGGGACTGTCAATATGAGTTCTAGAACTCTGAACTGTGTGTATCTTTGAATGGAGATCAGGGTAGTATTTCTATATACACTTACAGGATCAGAAATCTTGGAAAATAGTAGGCAGAGCACACTGAACAACAGGAAGATATACATACTTTTAATCCAATCTAGTTGAAATAGTAGCATGCTTCACTGTCTCTCAACATGTTACAATCACCTTCTCTGTTCATATCTGCTCAGGTCAGGTCCATGTTCCAAGTCGAACCCCATGCCTTTGTCAAGCAGAAGAGTCACCCTGCATAGCTTACTCCCAATATAAATACAAGCAATCTTGTAATATATCTTGTCAGTGCTAGCTCTATTGTTGTATTTTCCTTCCTCAGGTCAAATTGTGAATCCTAACTCAAACAAGTCATCATACAGAGTAAATACGACTTAAATTTCTTTTTCAAAACATGCTCCTATATCCTCTCTGTTTCACTCAACTCCCTTTTCTTTCTTAGCTCAGAATATCATCTCCCAGTTTCCATTCAATATGTTAAAAAAAAGAAGAGGGGTGCATAGGTTGCAAATAAAAACCTGGGCAACTCTGCAGTTCCTTTGTAACGATGGCTTCTTCTATTATTCTCTCTGTACAATCCTCCTTGACTTGCAATGTCCCTGACAGCTTTCACAGTGCACTCATATGTTATATATTCCCTCTTTGCTCATAGATTTATGATTTCATACAGTAGTGTTTGTAATAAACTGTGCTGGCTCGTGCCGTACAGCTAAAGCTGTCGCCCACTCTCCCATTTGCACTTGGAAAAGAAAACAAAATGCTAGGAAGGAACACAGATATTTCATTCTCTTGGCATTCTGAACTATATAGAGAGCAGGCCTTGTGCAATATAGCTCCAGCATGAACCTGTGCTTGAGGAATGGGAAAAATCCATCCTAGAGTGCCATTTCTTGGTGCCATATTCCACTCTGCTATTACTCTGTGTGCTTTAGAGTGGTAGCCATGTTACCCTGTTTCAACAGCTACATACTCTCTCATTGAAAAAGAGATGCATAGCTCAGGCATGCCCCTGCATTCATCCTTCAGCCCTGATGCCCAGGTCTCAGCAGTGGCCAGGAGTGGATTTGCACTATTAAAACTCATATGCCAGCTATGTATGTCTGTTTCTTGAGGCATTTGCTCTGGCCACTGTAACACATGCCCTAGGCACTCCTCAACACACATTTGTTGCCATCAAATATAGGAGATAGGACATACAATGGAATGGAGGGAACAGGAAGGGGGAGGGCAATGGAGGGGACAGCCATTGTAATTATGCTGGGTAGGGGAAGGTATGGTGGTAGGAGTGGAACATGCCCGCGTAGGAGAAGAGAGTTTAGATACCTTACATCTTTCCCTCTTCTGGTTCCACCCCTAGCCAGAAAGAATCAGGTGACCATATCAGCGAGCCCACAAGCCACATGGTGCTGTTGTTGAATGCCGGGAGAGAGACAGGGGGAGTGCAACCCTTTTGATACTCCTGGACCTCTCAGCGGCTTTCAACACCATTGACCATGGTGTCCTTCTGGATAGGCTGGCCAGGTTGGGAGTCGGAGGAACCGCTTTGCGGTGGTTCCGTTCCTTCCTGGCTGACCGTGTCCAGAAGGTGGTGCTGGGGGACAGTTGCTCTGCCCCATGGCATTTATGTCATGGGGTTCCTCAGGGCTCTATACTGTCCCCCATGCTGTTCAACATTTACATGGAACCACTGGGAGAGGTCATCAGGAGGTTTGGGCTGAGGAGTCAGCAATATGCTGATGATACTCTGCTCTACCTCTCGTTTTCCACCAATCCAGGTGAGGCGGTTTCTGTGCTGAACTCGTGTCTGGGCCAGATAATGGACTGGATGAGGGTTAACAAATTGAAACTCAATCCAGACAAGACGGAAGTGCTGTTTGTGGGTGCTTCACCAGACAGGTTAGAGGGCCACTTCCCTGTTCTGGACGGGGTTGCACTCCCCCTAAGGGACAGGGTCCGCAGCTTGGGGGTGCTCCTGGACCCCAGTCTAACTCTGGAAGCCCAGGTGGACTCGGTGGCCAGGGGTGCCTTTCTCCAGCTGCGGAAAATATATCAGCTACACCCCTACCTGGATGAACGGAGCCTCATGACAGTTACACATGCACTGGTAACATACCGTATTGATTACTGCAATGCGCTCTACATGGGGCTGCCTTTGAAGATGGTTCGGCGATTCCAACTGATTCAGAATCGTGCGGCGTGGCTAGTAAGTGGTGGGGCCGCTAGGGATCACATCACGCCGATTCTACGTAGCCTACATTGGTTACCAGTTGCTGCCCGAGCCCAATTCAAAGTGCTTGTTTTGACATATATAGCCCTAAATGGCTCAGGACCTAGATACCTGAAGGACCGCCTCCTTCCATATGAACCTACCCGGCAATTAAGATCAAGCCAGGGGGCCCTCTTGAAAGAGCCATCCCTCAAGGAGGTAAGAGGGATGGCTTGCAGACACAGGGCCTTCTCGGCAGCTGCCCCAAGCTATGGAATGCCCTCCCAAGTGAGATCCGCCTGGCGCCAACACTGATGACATTTCAGCGCCAGGTAAAAACCTTCCTCTTCCAGAAATTTTTTAATTGATACAATTTAGATTGTGGGTCTTCTGATGGCAATTTTAGTGTGATGATTTTAGTATAAGGTTTTTTATTATTGTTTTAATTATTTATTGTTGTTTGATGTTTTTAACTGTTTTAATTCTTTGATTGGAAGCCGCCCAGAGACCTTTGGGTAGTGGGCGGCATATAAGCTGTAAAAATAAATAAATAAATAAATAAATAAATAAATAAATAAATAAGTATGGGGATACCAATGGAAAGTCTCAGGAAACTTCAGTGGATCTAAAATGCAGCAGCCATTTTGCTGACTGGGGCTCGTTATAGGGACCACATAACACCCTTGTTACAGCAGCTCCACTGGCTGCCAGTCAGTTTCTGGGCACAATTCAAAGTGCTGGTTTTAACCCATAAAGCCTTAAATGACCTGCATCCAAGTTATCTCAAAGACCATATGAGCCTTATGGGCTGTCACAAGTGTTAAGATTATCAGAAGAGGCCTTTCTCTTGGCCTCATCACCTTCACAGGAGAATTCCTTCTCTGTTGCTGCGCCCAGACTTTGGAACTCAAACCCATAGGAGGCCAGTCTGTCCCTCCCCAAGCAGACAAAGACCTTTCTATTCAGACAAGCCTTCCCTCAGAACCTAGCTATCTGTTCTGTGATTTTTAGATGGATTATCTCTTACTGCTTGGAGTAGATTTTTAGTACTACTTATGGTTTCCATTTTTGTGCGGTTTTCATTACTGAGTGACTATTTTCTTCCTGATTGTTTACTTATTGTTCTTAGTAGAGATGGGCACGAAACGAACAATTTTTTATTTTCATTTTCATTTTTTCATTTTGCTACATAATGAAACGACAAACGAATGTTGTCTTTAAAATGAAACGAAACGAACAGAAACACCGGAAATTTTGTCGTGCGTTTCGTTTCCGTTACTGCAATATGAGTGAATTGCTTAAAATCCTTTTTTAAAAATCACAAAAAATGAAATAAATGGTAACGAAATAGTAACAAAACAATTTGCGAAAAACTGAAATGAACCAAAACGGACCCTCCAAACGACAAACGACAAACGAAATGCCATTTTTTTATTTGTGACCATCTCTAGTTCTTAGCTTTAATCTTGCCATTTAACGTCATAAGATGCCTCTTCACACTCATTGTTCTTCTCAGTTTTAGATATTTTCTTTAATGTTGGTAGCCACTGTTGTGTACTCATTGTCTTCAACTTTAAATATTGTCTTTCAATAATGTAAGCTGCCTTGGGTCCTTTTCAAGGAGAAAGGGGGGTAAACATATTAAATAAATAAATGTTATTTATTTATAATAAATAATCAAACATCAGGCATAGTAACAAGGAGAAGCCTGTGGCAGATCATTTTAGCCTCCCAGAACACTCTGTCATGTCCCTGGTCTCAGTAAGAAATGGAAAAAAGAACTGGGAAGGAATTTTTGAGAGGGAAACAATGGAATTTGGTTGGATTCATAAATCCCTGTGTACATCTAGACAACAAAATAGAGGTGGGTATTTAGCAGTCTGCATAGCTGGGTTTCTCTGCTGTCTAAAGTATAACCAAACAATAATTTTGGGGGGGAAACCCGACGAGAATAACCCACTATTCTTCAAAAATTCAGGTTCAGAAGACTCACACAATTTTCACCTTACATCTGTCAGGATTCTATTGTTATTAATATCAACCCCTTTCATGTTCACTACCAGTCTCAATAATACCTAACCATTGTCGCGTTGGAAGTTCCTTAGCTGGTGTTAATATGCTATGATCTTTCCACTTGATCCTATATCTCTTTTCCTCGCATATTGTGACATTCCCATCCCAATCACTTTGAACACTATATATAAAATTATGGCCCAATGTTTATGCTATGTGTGTCTGAAGAGGCAGATTACATGAATGATTGCGTTGAAATACATTTATTTGCATCACAAGTGCCACAATACTTTGTTCATCTAGTTTCCTTCCTTATAGTTGTGTTCATGGAGATGATTGCCGAACTTGGAACATGTGCTTAAGACTAATGATGTAACCAGTGTTACAAATCTCTAGATACGTCCCTCATGTATCTGCAGGGCACTCCCAAAACAATCTCAACATATGTCTGGTTGTGGAAGAGTGATTAATGGGCAAAACTAACATAAGTAGTTAAAATAAAATAATGAAATGAAATAAAGAAAATGAAAAGAAAGAAAAGAAAAAATACCTACTCTTAGTAGTATTTATTGAAGCAGGCAGGCTGAATCTCTGTTCTCCCTAATAAATGCTTAGCAATAAGGTTTGAGTAAGATTATATTTAGAGGGAGGTTTGGCATAGGAAGTATCCTATGAGGAACATTCATCAGTCTATGTCTGTGAGGATTCTTAGTCATCCAGGTGAGTTTATCTGGAAGTTGAGTCATGGCAACTGGACTTCTTTTCTTGAGAGATTGAAACATTTCCCTACTCATCCAAACAGCTTCATCAGTCTGAAGAAAGTTAGTTGCGAGTCCTCCATTTTATACTTCACTTTGACCTCTTGTCACCCTGGTCAAAGTGAACTATGAAATGGAGGACTCACAACTAGCTTTCCTCAGACTAATGAAGCTGTTTGGATGAACAGCGAAATGTTTCAATCTCTGAAGAAAAGAAGTCCAATTGCCATGACTCAACTTCCAGATATCATCAGTCTATTTGCCTATATGGCTGAATAGCACATAATATAAGTAGACATGGGCACGACTCGGCGAAATTTTTGTTTCCGTTTCTGTTTTTCGTTTCTGTTACGTAATGGAAACGGTAACGATAATTAAGCCGTCAGAACTCGAACTCAAACCAAAAAAAAAATTGGTCGGGTTTTTCGTTTTCGTTTGTGGCATCACGGCGATCGCGCAATGCGAAGCACAGAGAAAGTTTTTAAAAGTTTTTTTTAAAAAAAAAAAAACGTCTCCTGGCCAGAAAAGCAGGCGAAAATATGCCTGCCTGGGGCTTTGCCACCTACCAGAGGGGTGGTTTTTGGGGAGTCCCCAGCCTTCCCCCCTTCTCCTGTCCTGGGCTGCTTGCACCAGGCTGGGGGGGGGATCATCCTCGTTGTCTCGCCATGCCATGCGGTGGGGGGGATCCAAAATGGCGACCGCAATTTTTCTTTTGAAATCATGGTCAAAAAACACACCAAATCACCACAGAAACATGTGAAATTTATTTATTTTAAATGCCTGATTTTTAATAGTAGCAGCAGTGGGTTTTTTATAGCAATAAAACGTTGCATTGATTTTATTTTATTTTATTTTATTTTATTTTATTTAGACCTGCCCATTTGGGCTGGCATGGGATGGGACCATGCAAAATTTTTGAACCATTCCACCAATGGCATGGCTAGGTTTTGACTGACACTTCTGGATGTGCCAGAGGGCATAAAAAGCCGAGACACCTTCCAGAAATCGCAGTCGGGTTTTGGATGTGGAGGGTGGAGGGCTGTGTGGCTGGCTGCTCTGGCTATTTGAATCGAGATTGGAGGGAGGCTGGAGGCTTTAGATTTAAGTTAGGCAGGCAGGGAGGGAATTGAATTTAGAAAATAATTTCTTTGATTCCCTGCAGCTTTGTCTGCTGAAGGGAATAGCAGTTTATTCTTTATTTCTTCTCTGGCAGTTTGTGAGGATTTTTTTCTGATATTGGATAAAGGGAGAGGATCGACTGGGAGTGGGAGGTGTGGATTTATTTTAAAAATATATTATATACTACCATTTATTTTCTATTTTCCCAACTTCAATTTGCTTGCACACACACACATTTGGGGTGCAAGCTAAGAACAGAACCTAACTGCCCACTCGCCCGCCCGCCCATGCCGCCCGCCCGCTTGCCTGCCCATGCCTCCCCCCTGCCGCTGTCGCCGCCGGCCCATGGCCCCCCGCCACTGTTGCCCACCCGCACCTCCCCCCTGCCGCCCGCCGCCCACCCCGCCCGCCGCCTAGGGTGCACAAACACCTAGCACCGGCCCTGATTGCGGGACGCCCCTATGCTCTGGGAAGTCAAATCATGCTAAATCACGGTGGAAACGACAAATGACAAACAAAATGACAAATTTTTGAAAAATTTCACGACAAACGGAAACGACCCGAAACAGACCCGTTCCGACAAATGAAAACTCGAAATGTTGTTTTTTCTGGTCGTGCCCATGTCTAAATATAAGCTTATTGGCAGCAGTTATTGATAATTCTCTCAAGACAAACAAGATGACAAGAACTGAACTTCCTATATACAAAGATATATACAAACTGTTCAATCTCATAAAGATCGTCCCAAGAAGCACAGTGGGGACACCTTGTTTACTAGGGAGGAAAGCACCAGAAGTTACAACTATGCTTATGCTAATCAATGGGATTTTGGCTGTTTTTATGCATTTTCCTGTTGCTGTACATTTATTTTCCAAAGGCCATTCGTATATTTTTTTCAGATGAATACATATTTCCCAAATTCATGGTATTTGGCCTGCATTTGATATTGCAAGCTCTGAGAAAAGAGCAAACTATGCTCTTTTCTGAGAGTCATGAACTGGATTTCTTCACACTGAAATGTGAATCCAATTCATTTTCAAACGAACCCTGCCAAACATGTTCTCGATCATTGAGCTATAAAGCCCTTACTATGAAGGACAGCAGCAACTGGTTATTACACTAAGCAAATGTAAAGCCAAATAGAAAGCACCATTATAGCACTTGTTGTGAAAGAGAAAGGGGATTTGGGGGTATTATAAAAGAAACAAAGGCAGTGTGCCTCCCCCCTTCTCTCTCTCTCTCTCTCTCTCTCTCTCTCTCTCTCTGTGTGTGTGTGTGTGTGTGTGTGTGTGTGTGTGTGTGTGTGCATTCAAAAGTAAATAGCTGTTAAAAGTCTCTAATGACTCAGCTTGTCATTTTTATCTACTTTTCCTCAGACTCATAGCTGTGACCATGATGTGTTATCAAAAAATTAAATCAAAAATTAAAACATCAGGGAGCCTGAATGTCTGGTTTCAGGGATACAACAGTAAATATCATCTGCTTTTCATTTCTTTCTTTCTTTGTTTCTTTTGTGGCGGTTTCCTTACTGGAGTGTTTAATAGTCTCAGTCAGGACTGAGTTACATGCAAGAAGGCTGGATTATATTTTTTTTGCTTTGTTTGTTTTTGTTGTCTTTAACACTCCATGCTACAAAGGGCTCTTTAGCAATATAAGTAATTATATAAATCACTTCTTCTGCAGATGTATGTAAGAGATGGGGACCTTTGAAGAACTAACAGGTTTTGTGGGGCAGAGGAAGGGTGGAAACCCACTAAGAGAAAAATAATTACATTTTAAAACTAAATATTCCTCTTCCCTTAGATAGTGTTTGAAAGGGTTTTGGAATTAGGAGAAAGTATAGGAATTTTATACGACAGTGACAATGGTCCATTCCTCCAAATGGTGCTGATAATTTACCCTACAAATTTCTTCTGAGGTTCTTCCAAAAACTTGTACTATAGACCTCTTGTACTCAAAGTTCAGCTCCCCAATGTTCTTGGACTGCAACTCCCAGAAGCCCTTTGCCACTAACTATGAAGGCAACGGCTTCTGGGAGTTGCAGTCCAAGAACATCTAGGGACCCCTAGTTTGACAACCATTGCTATAGACCATTGGTGGATGTGTCCCAGTAGAATCATAGAATCATAGAATCATAGAGTTGGAAGAGACATCAAGGGACATCTAGTCCAACCCCCTGCCATGCAGGAACCCCCATCACAGGACTCCTGACAGATGCCCATCCAGCCTTTGTTTAAAAACCTCCAAAGAAGGAGATTCCACCACCCTCCGTGGCAGTATATTCCATTGTCGAACAGCTCTAACTGTCGTGAAGTTCTTCCTAATGTTTAAATTGAATCTCTTTTCTTGTAGTTTGAGACAATTGTCCAGCATCCTAGTCTCTGAAGCCATGGAAAATAAACCAGTACCATCTTTAAATTAGCAACCCCACCCAATTTGATATCGTCTGCAAATTTGATCAGCCTACTCTCTATTAATTCCTCCAAGTAATTGCAACGGACCCAGCACAGAACCCTGGGGCATGCCACTGGTCACATCTCTCCAAGCTGAAGAGAAGCCATTAATGATCACCCTCTGGGTGCGATCAGTCAACCAATTACAAATACATCTAACCGTGCCACTATCTATTGCATATCCTAACTTCTTTGCAAGTATACCATGGGGAACCTTTCCGTCAGATGAAGAAATTAGTTAGAAAGAAATTGAAAGAGAAGGTTAAAAGAATCCAATCTCTCCAGAGTGCATGGAGCCTGTTTAAAACAACGGTAGTAGAGGCCCAGCGCAAGTACATATCACATAGAAAGAAGACCTCGTCTAAGTCCAAGAGGGCACAGGCATGTTTAATGGGTGGAGTTAGAGAGGCTCTAAAGCACAAGGAGAGGTCTTTCCATAAATGGAAATCCTCTCCAAATGAGGAAAATAAAAAGGGACACAAACTCTGGCAAAAGAAATGTCAGAAAATGATAAGAGAGGCAAAGAAAGACTGAGGAACATATGGCTAGCAACATAAAGGAAAATAATAAAAGCTTCTTTAAATATGTTAGAAGTAGAAAGCCTGCCAGAGAACCAATTGGCCCTCTGGATGGTGAGGGAGGAAAAGGGGAGGTAAAATAGGACTTGGAAAATGCAGAGAAAATAAATGAGTTCTTTTCATTTGTCTTCATGACAGAAGACCTTGGGCAGAGTCCTCTGCCATAACTGCCCCTCTTGACTAAAGAATTAAATCAAATACAGGTTAAAAGAGAGGATGTTTTAGATGTAATTGATAAATTGAAGATCAATAAGTCACTGGGCCCAGATGGCATCCACCCAAGGGTTGTTAAGGAACTGAGAAATGAAATTGTGGAACTCTTAACGGTAATATGCAACTTGTCTCTTAAAATGGCTACAGTGCTGGAAGACTGGAGGATAGCGGATGTCACACCAATTTTTAAAAAAGGAAGGAGTGGGGACCTGGAAAACTACAGGCTGGTTAGCCTTATGTCTGTCCCAGGGAAAATTGTAGAAAGACTCATCCAAGAGAAAATCTTAAAACACATAGAAGAACAAACCTTCCTGAGGGGAAATCAGCATGGCCTCTGTAAGGGTAAGTCTTGCCTGACAAACATTTTTTTGAAAAGGTCAACAGGCATGTGGATTTGGGTGACCCGGTGGATATTTTCTGGATTTTCAAAAGGCTTTTGACGCAGTCCCTCACCAAAAGCTGCTGAGAAAATTGCACAGTCAAGGGATAAAAGGGCAGGTCCTCTTATGGATTGAGAACTGGTTGAGATCCAGGAAACAAAGAGTAGGTGTCAATAGGCAATTTTCACAATGGAGAGAGGTGAAAAGTGGTGCGCCCCAGGGATCTGTCCTGGGACTGGTGCTTTTCAATCTGTTCATAAATGACCTGGAGACAGGAATAAGCAGTGAGGTGGCCAAGTTTGCAGATGACACAAAACTTTTCCGTGTGGTAAAAACCAGAGAAGATTATGAAGAGCTCCAGAAGGATCTCTCCAAACTGGGGGAATGGGCTGTGAAATGGCAAATGCATTTTAATGTAGCAAAATGCAAAGTAATGCATATTGGGGCAAAAAATCAAAACTTTATCAACTCATGGGCTCTGAACTATATGTGATGGGTCAGGAAAGAGATTGTGGTGTGCTGGTGTACATGCTAGGGATTATCAAAAAAGGGGATTGAAAATAAAACAGCCAACATTATAATGCCATTGTACAAAATGATAGTAAGGCCGCACCTGGAGTGTTGTGTACAATTCTGGTCACCGCATCTCAAAGAAGACATAATGGAACTGGAAAAGGTGCAGAAGAAAGCAACTAAAATGATTACTGGCCTGGGGGACCTCCTTTATGAGGAAAGGCTAAAATATTTGGGGCTCTTTAGTCTGGTTAAAAGGCACCTGAGGGGGGATATGATTGAGACGTACAAAATAATGCAGGGCATGAGTAATGTGGGTAGACAGATGCTCTTCTCCCTCTCACAAAACAACAACACTAGGGGACATTCACTCATATTGAGGGTTGGGAGAATGAGAACAGGGAAAAGTATTTTTTTTTTTTTTTACCCAGCGTGTTGTTAATCTGTGGCATCTGGTGATGGCATCTGGCCTGGATGCCTTCAAAAGGGAATTGGACAGATTCCTGGAGGAAAATTCCATAACAGGCTACAAACCATGATGGAGATGTGTAATCTCCAGGCTTAAAACTGGGATACGCCAAGGGCCAGATACAGGGGAGTGGCCCATCAGGAAACAGATATCTCGTCTTGTGCACTCCCAGACGCATTTGGTGGGGCCACTCTGAGATACAGGAAGCTGGACTAGATGGGCCTTTGGCCTGATCCAGCATGTGTGTTGTGTCGTTACAGTCGTGACCGACTCTTCGTGACCCCATATCCATGAAGTTTTCTTTGCAGGAATACTGGAGTGGCTTGCCAGTTCCTACTCCAGGTGCCTACAGCACCTGGTATTCCCTGGTGGTCTCCCATCCAAGTACTAACCAGGGCTGACCCTGCTTAGCTTCCAAATTAAGGCAGCATCGGATGTGCCAGCATGGCTCTTCTTATGTTCCTATGTTCTTATGTTCTTATGAAGACCTTACTGAAATCTAGATAAACAATATCCACAGCATTCCCCTCATCCACCAGGCCTGAAATTCTATCAAAGAAAGAGATCAAATTTTACAGACTGGTACAGTCTGTAACTAGCAAGCATGCAGTTGCTTCCTCAGAACTCTTATGGCATGGAAGGTCTTCCTGAAGTGACATGGAATTGCTACACTTCTCCAGACCTGGAGACAAAACTGAGATTGAACAGCACTCAACGAGATGATAATTTGATTTTGTACATTTAAGACAGAAGTGGTCTTAACACCTTATTCTACCTGTTCCCAGCTGGTGACCTGGACTGAACAGTTAAGTTTAAAGATGTTCTCATGTTCAGAATGGAATGATCACCCCAGGGCTATTGCTCCACTGGGCTTTTTGACAAACTGACTTTGGGCCCATGTGCCTTTCGGAGCAAACCAGAGAGTGGAGCACCAGCAACACATCTCTTGAAGTTTGACTGGGAGCAAGGATGCAATTTTGAAAAGTTTCCTCCTCCCAGTCCTTGCTTGTCCTGCCCCTCTAATATCACACTTGAAATACTTACATTTGTTCTCTATTTATGGAAATATTTCTAACCCAACTTATATCTGTGTATTATAACAGAACAGCATTAAACAATTAAAAAAAGAGAGAGATGATTCCTTTAATGCCCTTGCTTCAGTCTGTATTTGAAGATGGGTGCACAGATTAAGACCAAGCCTACCATATGGTTTTGTGACATTATCAGTTTTCTTCTCCATTTGTGCCAGTTCATCATCAACCTTACAAGCCATTCAGACTTTTAATTTCCCCTTCTCTGTATTCATCTGTGATATCTTTTAACTTGCATGGTTACCATGGAAAAGGATAACGAATCTGGACTTGCTTAGTGTGTTGGCATTGGACTGAATACAATGCACAAGTAAATAAAAACAAATAAAAGCAATGTGTAGAATCCAGTTTGTTGCTGGATAACATAAAGGTATGCTGTTATAATCCATAGATGCAAGTTGGGTTACAAATATGTGGTAGAGGGTCACTTTTGCACACTGTATATAATGGAAGGACAAGAAAATGTTTACTCCAAGTTCATTTAAATTTCTAATTGCCTTTCTCCTTATCCTATCAGCAGTTCTAAGAGTTTGGGTTCATAATAACATGAGATAAAATACTTCCTATGCACAGCTGGATCTCTATAGGAACCTCTTCTATCTGACTCTTTTAGCCATCTCCAGCCAGTAAACACACCATGTATCTCTTGCTCTTTCTGCTCTTCCTTGAATGTGGCTGGCTCCTGCTTGCCCAGCCTGGTATTACCTCCCTTAACCTTTCCTGTTCCCTCCTATCCATAAAATGGCAGACAGCATGGCTAATATATCTCCTTGGGCCATTCTCGCTCCAGTGAAATGTCACCCACCAAGAAACAACCATATCCTGCTTAACACAATGTCTAAGCTAGATCCATGCCAGAAACAATGTGTAAGATGTCTATGAAGATTCTCAATCATCCAGGTGAGGTTATCTGGAAGTTGAATCATGGCAACTGGACTTCTTTCCTTGAGAGATCGAAACATTTTGCTACTCATCCAAGCAGCTTTGTCAGTCTGAGAAAAGTTAGTGGTGAGTCCTCCAATTTATAGTTCAACTTGATTTCAAATCACCCTGGTCTGAATAGGCTCATCAGCTGGACAAGGGCCTGAGTAGGCTTGAATAGGTGGATAGTGGCCTAGGGTGCGTGGAACTCACACCTATACAAACCTTCCCAACACCCATTAAGTATGGGTTGTTACCTAACGACTCATACTTAATGGGTCTTGGGAAAGGTTGCATAGGTTGGACTTAGCTAATGACCCATACTTAATTGAGAAGGAATGCATAGGTGGAACTTTCATGCACCCTAGACAATTGTGCACCAAATAAGCCTTTTCAGGCCATTGTCCATCTTATGAGTCTATTAAACCAGGGTGATGTGAAATCAATTGGAGGACTCACCTCTAGAGATGGGCACGAAACGGCAAAATGTCATTTTGTTTCATTTTTTGTTTCATTTTTTGTTTCATTTTTTGTTTCTTTTTTTAAATTTGTTTCATTCTTCATTTTGTTTAGTTTTTTAAAGTTTTTTTAGTGCCAACCAACTGGACCATGGGGTTTAGAGTTTAGTGTCGACCAGCTGGGCTAGCTGGTCAGTGCTTATTTTTATTTTTTTTATTTTGAAACCACTTGTCAAAATGAAAATGAAATGGAAAAAAATAAAAAAATTCCGTTCTGTTTCATTTCATTTTTTAAAGGGCACTTGGTTTTTTGTTTCATTCTGTAACAAAATGAAAACTGAAAAACGAAATACAAAATAATAATTTTGTGCCCATCTCTACTTACCACTAACTTTCCTCACACTGATGAAGCTGTGTGGATGAGTAGCAAAATGCTTCACTCTTTCAAGAAAAAGAAGTCCTGTTGCCATGACTCAACTTCCAGATAAAGCACAAAATGGTACCTTGTTTCCAGTTCATATTCAGAAGAGAACTTGAATTTAGTTTCAATACAAGTGATAATGGAGTCCTCCAAGCACAAGAGGGCAAGGAAGGAAGGAAGGAAGGAAGGAAGGAAGGAACACGGGGAATGCAGCATAGACAATATGATAGCTCAATTGTTGGGCAGTAGGAAATGGATGCAGTTTGCTAAAGAGAAATGATGCTGCTATCTCCTGCATTTTCTATCTGAGGCAGTAGCTTCACACAGCCTAATGGTAGGGCCGTCCTTAAGACCACCATACAGATTCAGGGTAGAGATGGGCACGACTTAGCGGTATTTCCGTTTCCGTTTCCGTTACTCGTTTCCGTTACTCTACGGAAACGGAAACGGGAATTACTCCGCCAGATGCCAAGCGGCACAGAAAAAAAAGTTTTTAAAAGTTAAAAAGCCCGGTTCCCGGCCAAAAAGCAGGCGGAAATATGCCTGCCGTGCCTCAGGGCACCTACCAGAGGGGTGGTTTCTGGAGGTCCCCGCCCGGCGTCCCCCCCTCCTCCGTCCTGGGATGCTCTGGTGTGGTGGTGGGACTCGCCCGCCGCAAAAAGCCCAGTCTCGCCGCCGGCCGCCAAAGCACAACCAAGCGGCACGGGCGGCACAGGAAAAAACTTTTTTAAACTCTCCCCCGGGTCTCCCCCCCACCCATTCCCGGGCCAAAAAGCAGGCGGAAAATGCCCGCTTGACTAAGGGCACTCACTCAGTAGGGCACCTACCGGAGGGGGGTTTCTGGTCTGGAGGGGGGGTGTCCCGGCTTCCCCCCCCTCCGTCCTGGGCTGCTCTGGTCTGGTGGGACTCGCCGCAGGCTCGCAAAAAGCCCACTCTCGCCGAGACGCCGACGGCCGTCGCAAACACAAGCGGCACGGACGGCGCAGGAAAAAACTTTTTTAAAC
>JAHTLZ010000085.1:3869570-3900460 GCA_023846285.1 Phrynocephalus versicolor | reverse complement strand
TTGACTAAGGGCACTCACTCAGTAGGGCACCTACCGGAGGGGGGGTTTCTGGTCTGGAGGGGGGTGTCCCGGCTTCCCCCGTCCTGGGCAGCCGGACTCGAGTCGCCTCGTCACCATGCCATGCGGTGCGGGCGGGGGATCGAAAATGGGGCGGCGAATGCAATATTGTTTTTGAAATCGTGGTCCAAAAACACACAAGCACAACAGAAACACGCGGAAATGGAACTGCCAGATTTTTCACAGTAGCAGTGGTTTTTTTCTTGCAACAAAATGTCTCTCCTCTCCTCCTCTGTCCTCCATTGATTTTATTTTATTTTATTTTATTTTACACCTGCACAGTGTGCAATGATGGGCTGGCCCAGTGGCCTGGCCAGCCATGTGGGAGGGGACGACCATGCAAATTTTTGGAGCCATCTCACCAATCGCATGGCCACTTGGCCACTGAGACTTCTGGGATGTGCCAAAACGCCCCCTAAAACTTGCCCTAGCCCCCTAACCCGCTAACCCTAATCCTTGACTCCTTACCCATACGTCTTCTTAGTGGGTCAGAGAGGCACCCAGAGGTGCAACCCAATAGCCCACCATAACCTTACCCGTCATTAGCCTAACCCTAGCCCTAACCCTAATCCACCTTAGCCCATAGCCAGATCGACTTGCATTGCACTACACACGCAAGTACGATTCCCTTCTTTGTGGGACATGGCAGGTGCGACCCGCTCGTACCAAGGGACCAGGTAGTTGAGCAGGTGCAGTGGCACTGCCTGGCCTGCAAATGGCTGGCGACACGCTCGTACCCAGGTATGAGGTACTTGAGCAGGTCTCACTCTGCCTGCAAATGGTATGCATAACCATATGGTTGTGCATGCCATTTTGCAGCAGCAGCAGGTGAGGAGGGGAGACCCCCATGTTGAGGGGTCTCTTGGAGCCTGCTGCTGCTGTCCCTTCCTTTATAGCGGGCCGGCGGAGGCACCCACCCCACAGAGGTGCCTCCAGGAGCCCGCTACCCCCCCCAAAAAACCAGCATAACGATAACGAAAAAAACGAAAAACGAAACGACTAATTTTTTCCGATTTTTCGCGAAAACGGAAACGAAACGACTCGGACCCTAGCCGAAAAAGAAAACGAAAACGAGGTTTTTTTCCTGAGTCGTGCCCATCTCTAATTCAGGGCTGAAGCCTTGACATGGAATATTCCAGAAACTATAATTGCACCAGCAAAGGTCTTGAAATCTTTCAGCAAACCTGATAAGACTCCTTGTTGACAGAAGAAGCAACAGCATCATGGCTTCCTACCTGAACTACATGGTGGTGCCCTGAACATCTCCTTATCTGAAGAATCATGTCCCATTCTATGCTAGAACATAATGAATCTATTGAAATCCAGAAGCAGTAACATTTCTCTGCTAATCAGCAACATTCTAACAAAAGTGTGAAATGTGTACTGCGAGACTCAGTCAAAATGGACAAAGAAAGAATGGCAAGAACCTGTGCTGCAATGCACACATAATGGGCAGAGAGAATTTCTGACTTAAGTGTACATTTATCACCTATTGTGTTATTTTTAAATGCATAGAGATTTCCCACCCCTCTCTTCCCCCTTATCTGCTTGATATAATGGAGTTTTTATTACAATATGAAGAGGCGATCTATCTAGCTACATCTCTCCTGGAATTTGTAAAGCAGAAAAGTAATAGGAAATACATTTACCTTCAAATGTCCTAAATGCATTAAAATACACATAAACATATGTTGAATGTTTATTGGGGCTCAGCTGAACATAATGCCAGGAAAAAGGACTCAGTCTGTCAGGAGGGTCTAATTTGCATTTAAATGCCTATTTTGTAAAATAAATAAATAAATAAAAACAAAGAAGAAGAAGCATAGACTTCTAGTTCCATTAAAGATAATATCCTCTGAGGTTAAACATGTAAAAACAAAGAAAGGAATAAACTATATTTCTGATCTGAGCTTCAAACAAAAATCTATTTTTCAATGCACTTGTTTGTTATAAATTAGATTATATCAAAACATATATAATATTAGTCACCCAATAGTAGTCTGATAGAGAGTGTTGTTTTTGTCACTGTTGTTAGTTGGGATTTGGAAAGTAAACAAACTTTTATTTGGAGGAAATGAAGCAGGCTTTCATTTAGTCTCCGACTGCATGAGCCCAGAAGTGTAAAATATTGAGACGAAACAGTCTGGAAATTAAAATAGCAGTCTTGATCCACTATGTGGCATGATCGTGAAGACCCTGCAAGGACCCTGGTGCTAAAGGAGGCTAACAAGATAATTTATTTTTTCACAAATAATAATACCTAGCATTTACGTGTATTTGATTAGGTCTTCATCTGCACAGCTGTAAGAGTTGGAGAGTACTAGACCTTTCCCAGAGGACTGAAGCCTCATCCATTTCACTAGACTCACTAAAGAAGGGGGTATACTTAATTCATGCTCATGAGGTCTACCCCACACCCAAGAACAAAAACCAATCATACAAAGTGATTTTTTTATTATTCACCATTGGCATTAAATCATGTTAACAGAAAAACCTGTCTGCTGGATAGGGAGATACTCTGCCTAGTGGACAACAATATGGAACTTCAACCTTTAACATTCATTAGTGTATTCAAAAAAACAGAAATGAGCCATAGATATTCATTTTGTGGTTGCAGATGGTCTTACCTGATGATAACACAGCTTTGGTGCCTATGTGCTTTACAGTTTCAAACTTTCCACCCGTGTTTTCACCATAGGAGCCTTGTGGCACAGTGGTTAAATGCCTGTTCTGCAGCTAAAACTGTGCTCATGACCTGGGGTTCAATCCCAGGTAGCCGCCGGCTCATGGTTGACTCAGCCTTCCATCCTTCCGAGGTCATTAAAATGAGTACCTAGCCTCCTGGGGGCGGGGTGGGGGGATGTGTGGCCTGCATACTGTAATTAAAACTGTAAACTGCCCAGAGACTACTTGAAGTGGTATAGGGAAGTATTAAAGCAGAACACTTTGCTTTGCTTTTCCTCAAACAAACCTTTGGTTGATCCAGCTGCATGTTGTTAGTTCTTCCAACAATAGTTCTTCAGGGTTTCCTAGCCCTATCCTGGGATCCCTATTCCTTGACTATTTGATTGCACAGCATTTTCAACAATCCCACACTTTCCACTTGTTAGTTTATTCCAAAGAAGGTTATTTTATGATAGCAATTTTCACATATTTGAAGGTCTGTCGTACAGAGGAGGAGGAGCATCTCTTCTCAATCATCCTCAAGTGCAGGATATGCAACAATGGGCTCAGGTTTCGAGAACCCAGCTTTTTGCTGAGTGTCAGGAAAAAACTTTCTAACTGAACCATGGAAGCAATTACCACAATAGTTGGTGAGCAGTCCAACACTGGAGGCATTCAAGAGAAATTTGGACAACCACCTAGCAGATACTGTTTGATCTGTGTCACTGCATCAAGCAGTGGGGTTGGACAGGATGACTTTCTAGGACTCTTCCAACTTCACTGTTCTATGATTCTATGCTGTGCCTCTGTCTTTGGATGGGATGAAGCAGATCATGGGGGGGGGGGGAAAACAGATGCTCCTCTGTTCAAACGTGCCAGCCTGTGTATATTCAAGGCAACAAAACTTGAAATGAAATAATGGTGAATGTTATTACTGTCTCACCTGATTTCACTGCCTAAATAAGCTTTCACTTTCAAAATGTGGTCTCATCTACACAGGAAAGCTCAAAGCAAAAGCCATGTAGATTCTTCATTTTGCATGTAGAAGCTATTTTATTTTGTCTTACTATTTTATGGGGGTTCCCTTTAGGCATGGGATCACCCTTAAAATCTCTGTTCTTCCCCGCATACAAATTATTCCCCATGCATTTTAGGATGGGAAAGGCCAAGTGACTCTGGTGTGCTGACATTTAGATTCCTCTAATAGTGTTCTCTATCAAAGAGCATCGAAATGCTATTTTAGCTTCAGGTTTCAAATAACACCAACAACAATTTCATTGACATTTGATTACCTATCAGGTGTTCTTCATTTCAGACACATTTCAGATTTATTATACAGAGAGAGAGAGAGAGAGAGAGAAACATTCCTAACAGATTGTCTATGGAAGTGGTATTGTCTGGCGTTATTCGTAAAAAGATGTTAGCTCACTTAGCTGCAGTGATAGGCTGATAAAAAGGGCAGTTCTTAGTCTGGACCTGCTCAGAATTTTTGTTATATCTGTCATGATAGGCAAAGTGTTACATCAGATTTTAAAGATATGGCTCACCTGTAAGATTAAGTTCACAATCTAATTTGGCACTTCAGAAATGGCTGTTTTCCAGATGAGACTGATTCAGAATCAGGCCATTTTGATATGGATGCTAAACCTAAGACAGGATTCAGAAAAAGATTTGTGCCCTCTTTTGACCAGCATTGTAAATCCTCCTGAAAATACTGGGGTTTTTTTAAATTCCCTTGTTGTCTCTTTTAGAAACTGCCAAGTATAGTAGCCCCTTAAAAGGGGATTATGCATGACCATCTGCAGATAAATAGAGGCAGCTTGCTTGTAAATACCATAGTGCCCAAATGCCCTCTTCCTGTCCCATCCTGTCAAATGGGATGCTACCACCCATAATGTTTCCTACCTCTCTAGAATAACTTTTTCTTTTGCCAGTTACATTGCAACCATACTAAAGCAGCTCTACTGGCTGCCAATCACCTACCGGGCACAATTCAAGGTGCTGACCTTAACCTACAAAGCACAAAATGGCCTGTGTCCAAGATACCTCAAAAATCGATTCTTGCAGTATGAACTGGCTTGGGTGCTAAGATCATCAGGAGAGGCCTTTCTCTCCATCCCATCACCTTCACAGGTGTGCCTCAGAAGAACAAATGAAAGGGCCTTCTCTGTTGCTTCTCCGAAACTTTGGTACTCCCTCTCACTGGAGGCCAGGACTAGCCCATCTCTGCTGTCTTTCCAGAAGCAGACAAAGACCTTCCTCTTCAGGCAAGCTTTCCTTGAATTAAGGACTTCCTACTACTGTGTGTGTGTGTGTGTGTGTTGTGTCTTTACAGTCATGACCGACTGTGAGGGTTCAATCTTCTCCAGGGTTGGTTCCGATCCATAGATGAGTTCAGAGTCAATTTTATTATAAACTTCAAACGGGTTTTTATTTAAATTAACATGAGAACATGAACATATATTATCTCCGGATCTTTGAGACAACTTTAACTTGGAAACATCAATATTTTCTAATAAAGGCTCTTCAATTGCAAAAGCTAAATGACTGTTTTCTTTAGAAATTTTGCCTAGAAACGGGGACAATACTGGGTGCCTCTCCCCAGATATTGACTGCCGCAGCACGGGTGTCTCGCCCATTGGGATACAGGATTCTTGTTTCTGCCTTTTCTCCATTCCGAATTGGGCTTATCAAATTGTCCCGGCCACCTCACTGTTCTTACTTGTACTGACCATTCATACTCATCAGTCTCCCGGATTCTAGGTATCGGAATCATGTCCTCCTTGGTGGTTGCCCATCCAAGTACTAACCAGGGCCGACCCTGCTTAGCATCCGAAATCAAGCGAGATTGAATGTGCTTAGGGCATCTAGGCTACTACAGTATGTAACTTTATATAGATTACCATACATTATTGCACTGACTGATTTCATAGGAACACCAGTGTTTTCCATGGTACTTTCCACCCTTCATAATGGATATTTCTTTTCTTTTTGCATGCTTTTGCATGCTGTTACCTTTTAAAGTTCTAAGATGCCACTTTTAATTCCCTGTTCTTAACTTGAATATGGCTTAAATGTTCCAGGTTGTATGTTGCTCCTCATTATTGTAAGCTGCATTGGGTCCTTTTACAAAGAGAAAGGTGAGGTAAAAACATATTCTGAATGAATGAATGAATGAATGAATGGGTTAGCTTCAGAACCAAGACAGATGTCACAAACCCCCACCAATCATATTTTCTAAGATCACTCTACAAACCATATGCCTTTGAAAGGTACTACTGAAACTAAAAATGGTGGCTTTACAGATGGGCACAAAATGAAAAACGAAACACTTTTGTCATTTCATTAGGCAACAAAGTAATTTGTTTTGTAATGAAATGGTAGGATGCATTTCATTTCGTTTCATCATGAAATGCCATTTCTTCCCTCTAGAATGAAATTATTCATCCTAGAGGAATCATTGGCAGGGTATATCAAGCTCATCCCTGAAAGCCCCTGAGATTTGGAATGGTTTGGGGGTCAGGGAGCTGAGTTACAAAGCTCCTGAACCCCCCAAACCTCAAACATTTCCAAATTTCAGTAGGTTACCTAGAATCGCTTGAGGAAGGCACCCCTGCCACTTTGTTGCTGAAACATGGCTGGTCCCATACCCCTGAAATTTAGAAACGTTGGGGGGTCATGGGGCTGAGTTATGAAGCTCCAAAGGGGGCTTCACACTTCAGATGGGCTTTTGGGGAGGAACTAGTCAGCAAGCTGTACCTGGTCCCAGCACTGGGGTTTGGACTGTGCTGTGTCCACAGACCTCCTTCCCTGGCCCTCAGAGAGCTACAGAGATCATAGTGGTGTCCAACTAGCCTTCAGTGCCAAATACTGGGTATACGTTAGAGAAGAAGGGTGAGAAGGAGGAGAAGTGTTGATGTTGTCAGCCAAAATGCTCTTGGGAAAACCAGTTGCCTGATTTTCTGATTGACTTTGGAGTAATAGTCGAGGCTCAGGCTCAGCAGGCACAGTCTTTGGTGCAATATTTAGATTTGTCCTAAGTATTGCACCACAACCTATATAATATTTAGATTTGATAATGTGTAGATTACTCCAGTCATACATGGCTTCTTTATGATGAAGGCTTTCAGATGAGAATGGGTATTCAATCAAATACAAGGTGGGACGAGCCACACCCCAGGCTGTGGCTTCAGACTGACATCAGTTTGACTGATCCAAGGGGGCATGTTTGACAGCAAACAGGCTAGGCAGACTAATGTTAGATGGGCTGGGCAGACTAATCTTTCCCATTTAGCAATGGGGCAGATGGTCCATAGAATCACAGAATCATAGAATCTTGGCTATGCAGTCCTACTCCCTGCCATGCAGGAACCCCCATCACAGTATTTCTGACAGATGGACATCCAGCCTCTACTTAAAAATCTCCAAAGAAGGAGACTCCACCACCCTCCACGGCAGCATATTCCACTGCCGAACAGCTCTAACCGTCATGAAGTTCTTTTGAATGTTCAAATGGAATCTCTTTTCCTGTAGTTTGACATTATTGCCCCATGTCCTAGTCTCTGAAGCCATGGAAAACAAATCAGTTCCCTCTTCAATACGACATCCTTTCAAATATTTAAATACAGCTATCATATTCCCCCTCAGCCTTCTTTTTGAAAGGCTAAACATTCTCAGTTCCCTAAGCCTTTCCTCATAAGACATTTCTTCCAGACCATCAGCCATCCTGATCACCATCCTCCATACCCGCTTGAGGTTGTCAACATCTTTTTTAAATTGAGGTGCACAAAACTGGACACAGTACTCCAGGTGAGGTCCGTCCAGAGCAGAATAGAGTGGTACTATCACTTCCCTTGATCTAGACACTATGCTTCTGTTGATGCAACCAAGAATCGCATTGGCTTTCCTGGCTGCTGCATCACACTGATGGCTCATGTTCAATTTGTGGTCCACCAAGATTCCCAGACCCCTTTCACATGTACTATTCTCCAGCCAAGTATCTCTCATCCTGTAATTCATTCTTTTTACCTAGATGTATAAACCCTACATTTCCCTCTGTTGAAACCCATTCCATTAGCTTTGGCCCAGCACTCTAATCTGTCAAGGTTTTGGATTTTCACCCTATCCTCTAGGGAATTAGCAGCCCCTCCCAATTTGGTATCATCTGCAGATTTATTTAGCATACTCTCTATTCCTTCCTTCAAGTCATTAATAAAGATATTGAATAGCACTGGACCCAGAACAGAACCCTGGGGCACCCCACTGGTCACATCTCTCCAAGCTGAAGAGAGGCCATTTATGATCACCCTTTGGGTGTGATCAGTCAACCAATTACAAATCCACCTAACAGTAGCACTATCTATCCCACTTTCTACTAACGTCTTAACAAGAATACCACAGGAAACCTTATCGAAGGCCTTACTAAAGTCCAGATAAGCAATATCCACAGCATCCCCCTCATCCACCAGGCCTGTAATTCTATCAAAGAAAGAGTCTTACATGACTTGTTTTTAAGAATTCCATGTTGACTTCTTGTAATAATAGCATTGCTTGTTAAATAATTACAGACTGCCTGTTTAATAATCTGCTCTAGGATCTTTCCAGGAATTGAAGTCAAGCTGACTGGGCGATAATTACTTGGGTCCTCTTTTCCCCCTTTTTGAACATGGGGACAGCATTAGCCCTCCTCCAATTGATGGGGACTTCCCCTGTTTTCCAGGACTTCTCAAAAATTATTGCCCCACCTACCTTGCTGGGACTCAAAGTCTCAGGGATTGTGGGCTAGGAAGGCTTGTCACATGAGTTCATCTGTTGGGGGTATCCCACAAGTGTTAGTTGCTTCAAAAGGAGGCTTCAAAAAGGTGGGGCCAAGGAGCCTGGGCATGGCAGAAAGCTGAATACTGCCAGCTGCAGCAAAAGGGCTGTAACAGGAGGCAAAAGTACCTTATAAAGATTAATTTTGTGGGTTAGCTGACCAATCAGCTTGTGGGTTGGACTAAAGTATATAAAACAAAGTGTTTGCTCTCATGACAGTTGGATAGGGAATGGCTGTTAGAATCTCTTTGTGAGCTAGGGCACTGATCTGCAGTGAACAAGGAGCCCAAGAAAATAGACTCTGTCATTGCCTCCATTTCTTCCCCTTCTATTTGCCAGGAGGTGAATAAATTTTTGGTGTTGAGCTTCAGCCCATTTTTCACTCTCCTCTTTCACTCTCATTAAGAGGTTCTTTAATTCCTCTTCACTTTCTGCTATCTCAAGGCTAAACATGCCCATTTCTTTCATTCTTTCCTTATCAGGCATGGTTTTCAGTCCTCTGATCATCCTTGTTGCCCTCCTCTGACCTTGTTCCAGTTTGTCAGCATCCTTCTTGAAGTGTGCTGTCTCCAACTGGATACCGTACTCAAGATGAGGCCTCACCAGTGGTGAATAGATGGGAAGTAGAACCTTGCACAATTTTGGAGACTATATTTCTATTAATGCAGTGTAAAATGACATTTGCCTTCATTTTGTAGCCACATCACACTGTTGGCTCATACTCAGCTCTGTGATGATTTCATGTCATCACTAGTTTTACACAAACATTGATGAGATGGCTTTAGGCCTACTCTCCATCATCAGCTTTTTAAGTGCTTCTCTCTCAAATGGATTTTTGTTCTATGATCCGACCATTTCAGTACATTTTAATGCCTTGAAACTCTTTGTGTATGTTACGCTGCCTTTTGAAGGCATTGCCCTGTGAGGCAGCCAATAAATAGTTAAATAAATAAACAAACAAATATCTTTGTCTACTTTAAATACAAGAAGAATCCATACGTTTGTAGGCTTAAGCCATGCAACATGAAATAATAGGATCCATTTTGTTGCTTCTGTACTTACAACAAGTGCATTCAGCTTGCATTTGGTTTATGTAATGAGAGCTAAATATTTTCACTCTTGATTTGAAATGTGTCTGCTTTACTGCTGAGACTGTCTGACACATTTGGGCTTTTAATAGATTGCTAAAATAAAGTGACAAGCTGTTTAGGGGTTATTTTCTTGTTGGTTTTAGTTTGTTAAAGCACTTCCAAAGGTCATGTTTTTAGAGTGGAAAATTATCAGTTTGCAACTGAACATTGATCTCAGAAGGACTAATTACTAGCAACAACTAGATGCCACAGGGACACAATGGCAGTGCAAATTCTGAGTAGCCTGATGTGGAAACAGTTGGACGTGCATGCAAGTATCAAGATGTGAAATTTTTTATGGATAGAGTGTTAAAATAATTAGGGATGTGTGTATAAAAAGCAATCCTGGAAATGTATATTGCATTTTATATTAGGTTTGAACTGATCATGGTGATGATGTTAACACAAGATGGTAGAGAACAAATAAGCGGCAGAAGAAATAGCAATGTAGATTTTTGTCATCCTAACTCATTGGTGCAATAAGTTTATACAGGTTTAATCCACAAAGTAGGAGAAATAATAGGAAGCGCTTTGTCACAGAGCATGTAGACACATTGCGAAATTCAACAGGGTAAAGAGGGAGGCAACACATAGATAGTTTTCAAAGGGGATTAGATAAATTTGCAAAGGATGAGGCTATGCATGGTTACCAGTTACTGTGGCTACAAAGTGACTTGAGTACTAGAGGTGGGATGCATACAAATTACTGATGCTGGGGAATACAGATTGGAAAGTAATGCACTTTTATTGGCCAAAATTCTGTATTAGACTGAATGAGAATAAGTTCTTACAGGTGTCTGTCTGAACTCTTGAGAGAAACCTATCTGAATGTTTGCATTCAGTCAGAACAGAACACCATTTGGGCATGTTGAGTAACCATTTAACTCAGCAGAACAAACCTCCAATATTCCATCCAAAACAATTATGTCCCATCACTGGGAGTAATGAACCACAGAGACAGGACTAAAGCTATTTTGGCTCTATGTATCCCAGATGTGGAATCCTGGATGCCCCAACAGGTTCCAATGTTGTCCTTATTCTGGTGCTAAATTAAAACCTGGCAGTTTACCCAAACAATTTGAGCCAGTTAGATCAAGGCTTGTTTTTTGATCTAGCATGTTTTGCTGGTTTTCTTTTATTTTAGTTGTTCAAGTATTTTGAAGCATTATCACATTGCTTCCAGGTGAATTTACCGATTTCAACACTATCCTGAGCTTTATTAATATAGGGAGAGTAAGAAATGGATAAAATAATTAAATAAAAACTACCATTGGAGGCTGATCCATAGACATTTATTCATTATACTTTTTTGACACTTTATCTCCAAATAGTAATCCTGATGTTCAGTGTTATATATCACAATTGTGTTGGTGGGATTTGGTGAATCATATTCTCTCTAAGGTTCATTAGTTCAAATGTTTACTATGTTAAAGTAAGTCACAGTTAGAAAACATACAGAGGAGTTGACTCAGCAAGTCACCACTGATTCAATGGGCTTACTCTAGTGTGATTTACAACTAGGCTAAGCAACTAGATGTCAGCCAATGAGATATAAAGGGTTGTTTATTTATTATTTATTTATTTGGAACACTTTTATACTGCTCCTTTTTCCATAAAGGAACTCAGGGCGGGTTCCAGTTAAAAACAGCTAAAAACAGCCAAAACAACAATGACAAAGACAGGGATAAAATGGCAAAATGGCAAAGAGGGAAAACCCTCAGCAGAGAGCAGCAGATCAAAAAGATTTTAAAAAATAAACAGAAATGAGGTCACCATATGCCTCCTTAAAAAGCAAAGTTTTTAATGCCTTTTTGAAGGCAGGCAGGGACTCTGCAAGGCACAGCTCACTCAGAAGTTGGTTCCATAAGGAGGCGCCAACAACAGAGAAGGCACGGCTACAGGTTACCGACTTCCACGCCTCTCTAGGAGTGGCCACCCTGAGTGAGCGTGCCCATGACAATCGAGTAGGTCTGGCCTCAGTTGATCTCTGGGAGATCCGCTCTGACCTTGAACCTTATCCGGAGAGCAACGGGCAACCAATGCAGGCATGCCAGAACTTGGGTGATATTATCGTATTTATGGGCACCCACCACCAGTCTGGCCGCCACATTTTGTACCCACTGGAGTCTCCGGATAAGGGTCAAGGGCAACCCCACGTAGAGTGTGTTGCAGTAGTCAATCCTTGAAATCACGAAGGCCTGCACAACTGTTCTCAAGAAGGACTCATCAAGGTACGGACGGATCTGCAGAGTTGGAAAAAAGCGGCCCTGGAGACTGCCATCACCTGGTTCTTTTTCTGACCTCAGTATTAGACTAAAAATAATCCTTTCAGCTATCGTAATTGACGACAATCATGATGGCAATGTTAATGACAACAATGAAGATGACAACAACAATGGTGAGTATTATTTCTCTCGATGGTTATGACGAGCCTGAAGGGTACCCAATAATCCTTGTGCTAGAATGGAGTTTCATGGCACCAGATTAAGGCAAGCATTGGCACCTGTTGGGCCATCCAGGATTCCATTTCTCAGATAAGTACAACTAAGAATCACTATTTTAATATAACTAATTAGCTACACTATTCTGGCTCTTTGAATACCAGGTTTCTAGTGTTATATCATAATAACTGCTTTTCAACCTCTCTTTTTAACAAAAGGTTAGTCATGTGAGAAGACCTGCTGTCCAAGGCCTTAGGGTACCAGAGGAGAAGAGACCTCTACAAAGTATGTAAACACATCTCAACTATCTTTGAGCAATGATAGTACCTGCCATCTGAACCATCCGTTTCAGAAGAACACGTATGAGATTGTATGCACATCACTGAATGAATGACGATATGGCTTTGACAATGGCCCACAAGTAGCTAGCCACTAATAACAAAAGGTGGAGAAGAATTATAGCTAATTATAATTCTATTAACATAGAAGTTTTTTTCAGCTCCTAAAGAAGATCTACTGCATCAGCTACAGTATGGCAAACACATAATAGTTATGCACACCATATCCAAGAGACACATAGAGGCATCTGTCAGCGCCTGAAAGTATCTGTCATGAGACCTGCAACTAAGAGACATCATAGGCAGTACAGAAGCAATATATTAGTCAAACCTGACCTTCAAATATCTACTGCTGCTTTCAGAAAACAGGATCATAAAGATGATAACACTGGAGCTGAAAAAATGCTCAGTATCCTCCATTTTTAAAAAGGAAAGGTAAAGATAAAGGTTCCCCCCGGACATGCGTGCTGGTCGTGTCTGACTTTGCAGGCAACAGTTTCAGTACTCTAGCCCGCTGAGCCACCACACCTCTTATCCTCAATTTATAAACCATTTAATGCAAATGTTTACTTAGAAATCCAAATTTTGTGAGGAAAAATGACTTTCATAATCAGAGGCTTTGGTTGTCACAGATTATCTTGATTATAACAACAGAGTAATGTTGCTAAAATAAGGAAAAACATCTCTACTATCCCTTATTCACAATAGCAAGCTTTCCATATATTTCAATAACAGAAGATGAGAAGATAACTATAACCCAAAATTTCCTATTCAGAATTTTTATATATATATTTTATTACAAATTTATTAAAAAAAACAGATAAACAGCAAAATAACATAAGGAAGAGAAAATAACACACAACAATATAACAGAAGTATAACAGATATAAGACAGAAGTGCGGTGCTACCCACCCCACCCCCTCAGGACTTAAACAAAATTACAACTTTCATATTATTGACCAACCCATTTCTCTCCAGAAATACATTGAGTCTTCTCCAGGTGTGTACCCTTTACCTTTTTGAAATACATATACCAGCAATTTATCCCATATTCCGTTAAAGTCATTAGACTTGGTCAGCCCTTTCCTAATTTTAAATGCACAAGTCAATTTATCATTAATAGCTAGTAGACATGGGCATGACTCGGCGAAATCCTCGTTTCCATTACCATTCATCGTTTCCATTACGTAACAGGTAACGGTAACGAGAATTACTCCGCTCCAGCTAAAACCCGACCCGATAAAGATAATTGGGTCTGATTTTTTGTTGTCGTTCATGGCATCGCGGCGATTGCGCGATGCCAAGCAGCACAGAAAAAAGTTTTAAAAATTAAAAAAAACCCAATTCCCGGCCATAAAAGCAGGCGAAAATATGCCTGCTTCAGTGAGGGCACCTACCAGAGAGGGGTGGTTTCTGGGGGGGGGTGTCCCCGGCCTCCCCCCTCTCCTGTCCTTGGCTGCTGGGCGGGGCATCCTCATCGTCTCCATTTGCCATGTGGTGGGGGGGATCCAAAATGGCGACCGCAATATTTATTTTTAAATTGTGGTCCAAAAACCCACCAAAGCACCACAGAAACATTTGAAAACTAGGTATTTTAACTGCCGGAATTTTTATAGTAGCAGCAGTGGGTTTTTCTTGCAATAAAACGTCTCCATTGATTTTATTTTATTTTATTTTATTTTTATTTTTATTTTTTTACACCTGCGCATGTGCAATGATGGGCTGGCCATGGGATGGGACCATGCAAATTTTTGGAGCCATTCCACCAATTGCATGGCCAGGTTTTGACTGAGACTTCTGGGAGTGCCAGAGAGGGCATTAAAAGCCCACAAACCCTAACCCTAATCCTAATCCTAAACCTAACCCTAACCCTAATCCTAACCCATACGCCGGTACGCTGTCCTTCTTAGTGGGTCAGAGGCACCCAGAAGTGCAGCCCACTAACCCACCCTAAACTTAACCGGAACCCTAAGCCTAGCCCTTCCCTAACCCCAACCCAGATCCGTACGCAAGTACACTTTCCTTCTTAGTGGGTCACAGTGAGGCACCCAGAGAGGTGCCTCACAGAGCCCACTATCCCCTATCCCTTTTCCTAACCTGTACGCCAGTACGCTAGTACACTTCCCTTCTTAGTGAGTCAAAGTGAGGCACCCAGAGAGGTGCCTCACAGAGCCCACTATCCCCTATCCCATTCCCTAACCTGTACGGCAGTACACTAGTATGCTTCCCTTCTTAGTGAGTCAAAGGCACCCAGAGAGGTGCCTCTGCCACTTACCCCCCACCCTAACATAATGTAAATGTAATGTATGATATGCGGCGGCTCCGCGAAGCGCTTCCCTTCCCTTCTTAGTGGGTCAGACGTCAGAGGCACCTAGAGAGGTGCCTCCCAGAGCCAACTTACCCCAACCCCAACCCCAACCCACAAACGACAAACGACAAACGGAAATGTGAAATTTTTGAAAATTATCGCGACAAACGGAAACGACCCGAAACGGACCTGTCCTGACAAACGACAACTCGAAACGTCATTTTTTCTGGTCGTGCCCATCTCTAATAGCTAGATTCCATAACTCTTTATACCATTCTTCCATTACTAATTGATTATTAGATTTCCAATATTTGGTAAAAATCAATCTTGCGGCCTTAACCATTATAATTACCAATTCCCCCTCCCCTATTCAAAATTTAAATCAGTCTATGCCCCAATTCTGAATATGCAACACCAGGCCATAACATGCCAATTCATGGCAGCAATCTAACATCAGCAGTACCATTTCACAGGAGATAATATTTTTAAAATAGTTGATGGACAGAAGTTCGGCACAACATTGGATAGACTCTTATTGACTATTTGTTCAATCACAGAGTCCCTGTGACCAGTTCATTGAGGCAGTGAAAAGATCATCCCAGCTGTTCATACCCCAAGGTGGTGAGCCAGCTATTTCCAAGGCCAAACAGTGAAAATAATCACCCACGTGCATAATTGCTATCTGAATATGCAATCCCTTGAATGAAGAAATCATTTTGGCTGGACAGTAGCTAATATTTTCCGTCTCAGAAACTAAAGAGATAATGGGATAAAACATAAAACACATTGAAGAAGTAAATATTCAAAAAATAAAAAGACTAGGAGATTACTGAAGTGGCTTAGCAATGATCCAACATAGAGACCCTATTCATGCCAACATTTCAGAAAACAAATGTTCCATCATTTCCTAATTAATGTCAGATCTGAACATCACCAAAGGAAATTAGAACTTAAACTTGAAGGAAACAAGCAATTGGTGGCCACTGTCCAGCCAAAATGATACAGGGCCATTCAGTTTAAGTGAAATGGGGGGAAAATCAATATGTAGCTGCAAAAATAGTGAAGCAGCAGATCTGGATGATATCCACGTATCACAGAAAACATTTTGGCACTGTAACAAAAAACATGGCTGTTGAATATCTTTAACAATAGTCTTGCTTTTCTCAGGATTCTGGAAATTTAGAGAAAGGCAAGAATAACATCTATTTTAACACCTGATAAAGAACCCACAGACTAAAACAGCTTCAACCTGATATCATTGCTTTACCAGTCTTATAACATCCTGGGACAAATGATTTTTCACCAACTAACAGGAGTACTGGAACAATTTGTAATCCCACAACTGATTTTCTCCAAACTAAATATCTCACACTTTCATCTCCATTGGGTAGCTTTCAGATGTTACTTAGTTTTCCTAGCAAATGTGTTTGAAAAAACATAGTGCATATTATGATAGGAATAATCTTAAACTCAACCATACCAAAATTCCATTATGTACCTCCCAATGGAGAAACAAATAGGCATCTCAGAAAATTCCAGATTATCTGTAAGGGCATCCAACTTAATAATTGGATCTTGATGGATCAGCAAAGAATGCCAGGACTATAATGTGGCAAGTAAGAATTACCAACCTCTTAAAGGGCCTTTTCACATGACCCCTAAGATCCGCTGGCCACTTAAATTCGGACCAGAGATCTTGGGGGTTCGTTGCTCTTCCTGCATCCCCACCCCTCCGCACTTCCTTGCTCCTGTCTGCGTGAGGGGAGGGAGAAAAAAGGGAGGAAAAAATGCAGCCTCACCTCCGAAGCTGCCCGGAGCCACGTCTTCATCCTGATTCCTTCTCTTAAAGGGGCGGGAGGAAAAAATACAACAAACAGAAGCGAGGAGAGCCCGGCACTCTAGGTTACATCTGGATCTGGGGATTTTCACCCTCCGAGAGCAGGTACATGAAAAGTGCGCTGGGATGCGCTTAGGTGGGCGTGGTCGCACTTAATTTTCTGCAAACTCCGGAACTGGTGGGGAAACAATTGTAAGCTCCGGAGCTGGCAGCCATTTGCGGCGGAGTTTAGGGGGTCGTGTACAAATTCCCAAAGTGAAGGTAACAGCAGGTCTAAACCCTGGTCGCACAGAGAACTGGGTTACTTGGAAGTAAATTAAGGCACTACTGAAAGGAGTTCAGAGGACCATGCCCAGAAGGTGGTGCTGGGAGATAGTAGCTCTGCCCCATGGTGTTTATGTCACAGGGTTCCAGAGGGATCAATATTATCTCCCGTGCTGTTTAACATCTACATGGAATCTCTAGGAGAGGTCATCAGGAGGTTTGGCCTGAGGAGTTAGGAATATGCCAAGGATACTCAGCTCTACTTCTCATTTCCCACCAATCCAGGTGAGGCGGCTTCTGTTCTGAACTTGTGTGTGGACCAGATAATGGACTGGATGAGGGTTAATAAATTGAAACTCAATCCAGACAAGACGGAAGTGCTGTTAGTGGATGCTTCACTGGACAGGTTAAAGGGCCACTTCCCTGTCCTGGACACGGTTGCACTCCCCCTAAGGGACAAGGTCCCTAGCTTGGGGGTGCTCCTGGACCCCAGGCTAAATCTGGAAGCCCAGGTGGACTTGGTGGCCAGGGGTGCCTTTCTTCAGCTGCGGAAAATATATCAGCTGCACCCAGGGCCAGCACATCCATTAAGGAGAACTAGGCGGTTGCCTAGGGTGCTGAAATGGAGAGAGGGCGCTGGCCAGCCTGCGCCCCCCACTGCCCCCCACCGCTGCTTGCTACCGCCATCCGTCCCCCCGCCCGCCAGCCTCCCGTCACCGTCCGCCCATCGCTGCCCGTCACCGTCCGGCCGCCGCCCCCATGCCCATCGCTGCCCACCCCTCCCGTGCTCGTCACCATCCGCCCCGTGCCTGTTGCCTCTCCCACCATCTGCCACCCCCCACTGCCCCACTTCCCACCCACCCCCTGCCCGGAGCTTCATGACAGTTACACATGCATTGGTAACATCCCGTATTGATTACTGCAATGTGCTGTACGTGAGGCAGCCTTTGAAGATGGTCCGGCAATTGCAACTGGTTCAGAATCGTGCTGCATGGCTGGTGAGTGGCAGGGCCGCCAAGGAACACATCACACCGATTCTGTATGACCTTCATTTGTTACCAGTTGCTGCCTGAGCCCAATTCAAAGTGCTTGTTTTGACAAATAAAGCCCTAAATGGCTTAGGACCTAGATACCTGAAGGACCGCCTCCTTCCATATGAATCTACCCAGCAATGAAGATCTAGCCAGGGAGCCCTCCTGAAAGAGCCATCCCTCAAGGAGGTGAAAGGGATGGCTTGTAGGAACAGGGCCTTTTCAGCAGCTGGCCCCAGATTATGGAATGCCCTCCCAAGTGAGACCCGCCTGGCGCCAAAGTTGATGACATTTCAGTGCCAGGTAAAAACCTTCCTGGTCCAGAACTTTTTAAAATGATGATTGTGGGTCCTGGTGGCAATTTTAATGTTGTGTTTTAATTTATTTATTGTATTTATATGTCTTTATTGTTCTAATTTTATTGCAATTTTGATGTTTTAATTGTTTATTTTGATTGTGAGCTGCCCAGAGACCTTTGGATAGTGGGCAGCATACAAGCTATATAAATAAATAAATAAAATAAAGTAAATCTAAGAAAATGAGATTTTAAAACTGATACAATCCTTAGCAAATGTACAGAAGAGCAGTAGCATGACACTAGGAATGGTAGTTTTTGGGGGGAAGAGGAACTGCCAGATCTATAATGGAAATTAGTGGCTGAATTATAGGACTGAGCTGTCAAATGGGAGGATAGAGAATAACCTACCTCCATGCTGTTACAAGATGGCGAGCACCTGGTTCATATTTTTTTTCTGCTATTTTATAGCCCAACAAATTGACAAATCAAAAATAGCAGAAAAATTGTTGATTCATATTTGTCAGCTGTATCGGTTGTCAGAATTAGTGATTTTTGATAAATTTTGCAATTCATTGTTTAATTCATGCACATCTCTAATGCTGATCATATTATTGATGACAGATGTCACCACTTTTGATCCCTTCTGCAAAACTTATTTCAAAATCTAGATTCCCTGTCCTGCTGCCCTCGTAGGAACCAGTATCCACTGTAACCAATTGTGCTCCTTTTCTCTTCCTATATACAGTATGTAGATTTCATCTACTTTGTGGTCAGTGCATACTGGCAAGGGTAGGGAAAGGGCACACAGAGAGAATGCCACCAAGAGGAACAGAGAGAAAAGCTGGACTTTTAGTTACTTGAATTTAATCTCTCAACACCATTTTCTCTTCTTCTAGAGTTTTCCTCCCGTACACTGCTTCATTTATTGAATGGACAAGATGAATAGGTGACCTCACTAATGAAAATGCTATTCAGTTGCCCACTGCAGTTCAATACCAGACTGAAAGGGCACATTCGCCATCCCTGTCATCAATGCGCATGCAGACATTTCTTTACTGTTCATCTGCTGTTCGGTACTGAAGCCACAGGGAGATTAATTCTGCTATTACTTGAAAGGGCAGTATTATGCTTTGACATCAGTCCTCTTTTCCAATGCTTTTAATGTCACTGAACTTGGGAAGAAGTGTTTTTCCCCCCAAAAAAAATTCTTCTGAGAAGCATGATTATATGCAGAAGTATTTATTGAATCAGAGCACAAACCTAGACCAAACCGTTAGTCTCAGTTAAAGAATGGGAGCTTAGTACAGCAGAATATTTGGTACAGCAAATGGTACAATTGTAAAAAACAAAACAAAAAACAATTGGATTTAGGAAACATAATCACACACAGCCTTTATCCCTGCTGGATTCAAGTTGGGTCATCACCATTCACCCAATGAGACTCCTCTTAGTCCATTAAACACTTTCTCTTTGAAAAAATTCATTTCCCTCTCCTGCTACAGGAATGAACCTCCAATGAACTTGATCATGGCATATGCTCAATCACTTAGCTACAGTGTCTTAGCAAGTATTATTAATCACACAAAGAAACCCTGTGTTATACATTTAGTTTCATATTAGGACTTTGATTCTGAATAGCTTCAATTTAAGTGAATAAAAAGGAAAAATGGGTGAGCATTTGGTAAATTCTGTTACTTTATACCTGCCAGTTAATCTGAAATCTAAAATATTCTGCCAAAATCCAGAAGTGCCGACAGCATCCTTCACAGATGAATATCATCCCAAACTCATCTACTCTTGTCTGATTTTGGAAATTAACTAAGGTTGCACTTGGTTAAAAATGCTTCCAGACAATGGAAGTCCCTCCAAGGCACCAAATATGGTGAGTACTTCCTCAGACCCTCCCCTTTAAGCCCTCTAAATTTGGAGATATTTGGGGCTCAGGGGGTGAATTATTCATCTTCAAAGGGGGTGCCCCTGGGGAAAGCATTGCTAATTGCAATTCTATGTGCTTGAAAATAGTGATCCCAGAAGGCTAGCAGCATGGAAATTACAGTGGAACTTCCTTAAGCTCAAATACTTTTAAATTACACATGATTTTTCCTGGGGGCACCCCTTTGGAGTAGAATAACTTGCCCCATGTACCCTAAATCTCTCCATATTGGGGTACTTAAAGGGAAGAGATTGAGGAAGCTCCACTGGAATTTCCACGCTGCTAGCCACCTGGGATCACTATTTTCAAGCACATAATATTGCAATTAGAATTTATTTTCTGGGGCAAACCCTTTGAAGTTGAATAACTTGGCCCCTGAACCCCAAATCTCTCCAAATTTGGATGGCTTAAAGGGAGAGTCCATGGAAGGTGCACACCAAATTTGATGCCTCTAGAACTTAGGGGAGCTGTTTTACAACATAATGAATTGGTTCATTTTAAATGAATTAAAAAACACCATTTTGTTTTGTTACTAACGAAACGCTGCTTACCCGTTTTACTTCATTTTGTTTCCTCAGCTAACAGAATGATGAAACAGTTTCAGTTTTTGTTTGGTGCCCATGCCTTGTTATGATTATATCTTTCCAGACAACAGAGTATTTGGACAACCTGAGGGAAAGAAGGGCCAGAGTGTTGTGACTTAATACAACTACAGGGAATATAATGGCACAGGAATGCACCACACCTGAGTGAAAGGGCCCAAGGACTACAAAGCCGGTTGTGGCCTGTATAGCATGAATAGTATTTTCATTATTGGTGAAATAATTTGATGGGGACAGTGTGGTGTAGTGGATAGAGTGATCAGCTGGGACTTGGGAGAACAGGGTTTGAAACCCCTCCTAGCCATAGAAACTCATCGTGTGAGTGTGGAACCACTCCTTAAATTTCTCACTCACCTTGAAAGTCCTATTAGGTTCACTAGAAGTAAGTTTTGAAGGCACAGAACACCCACGGCTCTCTAAGTCACATCACAAAATGGTTCCATCACTTGCAAATGTCAAGATGACATATCAGGATGATCCTGCCACTTCATGGTGGAGCTGTTCAGCAGTGGAACAAGCTGCAATGATGGGTGGTGGAGTTTCCATCTTTGGAGGCTTTTAAGCAGAGGCTGGATGGCGATTTGTCGGGAGTGCTTTGATGTGAGTTCCTGCATGCCAGGGGTTGGACTAAGCCCTTGAGGTCTTTTCCAACTTTATGATTCTATGATCAGGAAGTGTGAGATAGCAGATGCTGGGGTCGGGAAGCAGCAGTAGACAGGTTTTGGAAAACAGAGCAGTGGATGTCCCCATGCCTAAGTTTATCTGATTTCTTCTGATGTGTCTGATGAGACTGTCACAAAGTAAATTTCAACAGCCTACTTGGCTCTTGTATATGTAACTGGTGGGGGGGCACTAACTTGCCCTTTATCTTTGTTTCTCTTCCAGTTTTGCTCTGACTGCCACTTGGATTTGATAAACCTTCTGCCCATCAAAACATAAAGAAATTTACAAACTGTGCTAAAGTCTTCTAAAATATAGTAAACAGAATTAGCCTTCATTTGGATGAGCCAAGTTCAGTATGTAGAGATATTTCTGGTATTCCAAGAAACATATTATCTCTGCCTAACATTTAGGTGTTGATGAGGAGTAGTGTCTCAGAAGAAGAAGAAAGTAGCAGTCTTAATTCAATACCAATATAGTGGAATAAAGCTTCAAACTCATACTTCTTAGAGTTAAATACTCAAAGCCTTGGATTTACAACCACTTGATGGAGAGAGTATAGAAAGAGATTTCTAGGTAAATATTGTAATGTAGGTCACCTGTATAGTTCAGTGGCCTGGAGCACTTGGAGGCAGAGCTAGTTCCCAGAATTTGAATCCCGCTGTACCTCCTGGGATAGTGATTAGCCAAGAACACATTGGGCATATATGACAGATGAAATTGTGTGTCGTGCCACATGTGTGGCCCAAGGCAAACTGCACAGCCCCAGAGCATCACCCACAAATGGAACTGGTAAACAAATTCCAAGCACTTTATACCTACAAAAGCCTAAGGGGCTTGCCAGAAGTGAGAATTGATTTGAGGGCTTAATTAATTGTTATAGAATTATTCCAATACTAAAAGCATACCTTCCTTGTTGCAAGAAAAGTGTTGCTCTCATCATGCTGCATTTTCCAAGCATAAAAACTCCAGCCTGGAGGCAAGACAGGCAAAGAGAAGTCTGGCAATTTAGATCCATAAAATGTACGTTCCACTGCCTTCGCTTCCAATGAATTCTAACATAAAAATTCTTCCGTCGCCATAGTTTACAACAGACTTTGCCATGTGTGCTTTGCAAAGCAGGCAGGATTGACTAAACTGATTTCCTTGGTGACCTTTTCGACTGTCAGCTCAAAACAATTTAGTCTATTTTAAGTCATTTGAGAGTACTGTAAACATTATCCATGGGGCTCAGGAAGGACTGTCTAAACCCTGACCTTTGAAGCTGATGGTAGAGGGGGGGTAGGGGACATATTCCACTGTAAGCCATTTTAGAGCAAGATGATAAAGGTCTCCTGTCCTGTAAAACAGAAGAATTTAATTTCTGTGAAAGAAACAGGCATAGCAAAAATGCAGCTGCTTCATTAAATGCATCCTAGGAGTAAAATAAATAAATAAAAAGGCATGTAACACTGTAACCATGTGTAATGACCTCTAATGCTTCCTTGAACGAAGAACGAACAAAATGCATCAAAGAAGGAGTAGAGAGAAGTGCGATGAAATACCAGCTCAACTCCTTGTCTTCATCTCAACTTGATGAGACTTCTAATTTTGAAAGTTCTACAATGGTCTTTCCAGCCATTAGTGAAAACAATAACTGGGTTTTCTTCCATTACTGTACCCTACCACTGGTTTTAAATGCAAACAAAATGTGTTAAATTACCACAAATGCAAGGAACAGCTGTCCCAGCCCTGCCCTTTTTTGTTCAAATTCTGTTAAAAACTGATCTTCACAATGCAAGGAAAACAATTGTACAGTCCTTATAAGTTAAGAGACTAATGATATGATCCTTACCTGTAAGGAAGAGAAGAGGAAAGATTCACATTCCTAAACAGAACAGAAGACTCTGTCTTTACCCCAGTGGACCTGGTAGCTAATATCCCCTTCTTTCTATCTTTATTTCAGTATAAATTGTTCCTGCAGCTACACACAGGCAGACTCTTGAATTTTCCCTGTCCTAATTGTGGTCAGAGATGATTACTCTAAAGGTAAATGTTAATTGACTCCTAAATGACTGTACATTTTCTCTAGGATCAGAGGTAGTATGTCTACAAATTGCAGTGAATGAGAAGCTTGATTAGCATATGGCTTCCCAAGACACATTTGTTTGGTAATTGTGGGAACACAAGGCTGGATTGTCTTGACCTCTGGGCCAATCCAATAGGGCTTGTTTGTTTATGAATGTGGGAATAGGGCTTGTTTATTTATGAATGTGGGAAATTGCTTCTGAATCCACGATTCACAATTCAAGGGAATGGCCTGACACTGCATTTCAATATTGTTCTCATGCTACAGGCAGGAAAATAGATGGCAAACTTTACATAGCAAAGGCCAGCCTGAAAGTTGACAACACCAGTCAGTAGTCAAGATGGCCTATGGAATCCCCTCTTATGCCCCCTATCATTCACAAAAAAGGGAAAAAAAACCAAAGAAAAAAACACCAACCATAGGCAAATTTCACAGACTCCTTTTTAAAATCTGTTAATTACCATATTTTCCATGTACACAACATAATTTTTTTTAAAAATTCATGGCACTAAAAATTAAAGGGCATCATATACTCAGAAGTAAGGCTTTCCTGAGGGGTGGAGGTGGGGTGCAGGAGAACCCAAACTAACCTTGCTGTTTCCTTTCATTTCTAAGTCCTGAAGATTCCTCTCTGATTTTTTCTTGCAGGAATGGACCTTTCTTTTCAGTGTGGAAAGGCTTGAGGGATGGAGCAACCCATTAAGAAGTGCCTTTTCATGCTAAAAAGAAGGACCCATTCCTGCAAGAACAAAGCAGAAAGGAGTCTTCTGGACATGGAAAGGAAAAGGAAAAGCATGGGCTGGAGGAGAACTCAATGAGAATTTATTAATTTTCTTCATTTGGGGTCTTAAAAGTGGGGGCGGCGTCTAATATATGGCAGCATCTTATAGATGGAAAAATACAAATACAAAGCAGTTGCCATGGGTGACGATCATCGAGACAATACCCCATATTTATGAACTAGAGGTATTTGAAGGACTGAATTTCCTGGCTTTTTAAAATATGGGTTTAGATAGCATACACTACACACACATTCCCAGCACCAAACTTGTCTCATGTAAAATTATTTAAAAGTATGATTTCCCAGAAAATGGCAAAATGCTCAGTGTTATGATTGGTTGTCTGGGGCAGAACCAAGAACAGTTTGAAGGGCTCTGAACCAAAGTTGTGAGGAGATTCAACATATTATGGAGACATACACACATTTTAACCCCTCAGATATACTCATGTTGGCGTTACTGTTACTGCTCCTAATGTTCTGCTTTGTCTGCAGTGAGTAGTCTCCTTTTATCTGCCTCTGAACATTCCATATCAAATAACAAAATGAATATCAACTGTCAACACCCATATAAATGGATTTAATATGTCTAGGTTTCTCAAGTCACAACCAAATGCTGATATGTATTGTCTTTTTCTGCACAGCTACCAGATCTCTCTCTCTCTCTCATCACATGGCTCAAAGGTAAACTGTCAATATTCCCTCCATAAACAAAGGCTGTTCCTCCGCTATCTTCTTTTGCTTTTATATATAGACCTCTTTCCATCCTGGAATTTTTAAGCGATACTCTTTTCCCTGTCAGTTTTCATCCCTTACCCCTTCTCCCCCCCACCCTCCTATTTGCTCTTGGCTAATACCTGTTTTCTGTCTGCTGTAGGAATGCTTACAATAAAATGTAATGCCAAACATAAACCATAAATTACTGCATGTGTAATGTAAACATGCACCCAAGACTCTTACAGCCAATAAATATTTAGAATATTTTACTTGTCAAATTGGTATTTCATCCAGTATTTCATTCCCCCCCACACACACATTTGTTTGATGAAGAGGACCTGTCCATGAAATCCCATTTTAACATACAATAGTTAGCCTATAAGGTGCCACATGTTGTTGTCTTTGCCTTTTTTTCATTTTATTTCTTTTGATTTTGCCCAATATATTATCCTTGATGATTCCTTATTTGGTTGGAGGAAACCTAGCAGTTGGTTGTTTTCAAAATAATCTGCCATTTTCCAAAACAATGAACCAGCTCTGGCAGAAGGTCAATGAAAAATAAAACAGTTGTGGCAACTGAATGAATGTTTCAATTATAATTTGCAAACATAGGTATTATATTATCATAAACAAAGAGTTATGTGGTGCAGGGTTGAAATGGCATTTGTAATCCTATAGCATCATCTTTCAAATATATATATATGAAGTATAGGTTTTGTTCATTTGGAAAGATCTAGATGAGTCAATCAAAACTTTATTACAGTCAATGACCAGCAACAGGATAAGGTATAATTAATAGTAATTAAATAATATTTAAAACTGCCCACAAATCCATCCCAACCACCACGAAGCTATACTTTATTAATATCTGAGGAGTTAGTGATGCCAATGAGCCAGAGAGGAAGATCAAAATAGATATATACAAAAGGCATCAGGGTACATATATACATACAGTTCCATGCACATAAGACATTCCACATTTGTTGATTAATCAAGAGTTGTTGATACTTAGCGGGCTATGTATTTTAAGTGATACTTTTAATTAGTTGGTAATGCTGGTCATTGTCTTGCAAATTTTGATCGCTGCGGTGCAGAACCTAGCCACACTATATGTTATAGAAAAATTAATGACCAGAGCATCCTGGATATTTATAGAGTATTGGAGATACAAGCTTATCCTGGGTATCTTTATAAAAGGAACAGGGAAGAAGTACATGTCCTGTTGACTCAATATCAGCGGAGTCACAGGGACATAGCCTCTCCGAATAGGGAGACCTCTGATATTATCCCTCAAGAACAGCAGAAGGGAGGGCATGACATCGGGCCACGGTAAAGGACCTCCAGTGAGTGGGTATCTCAAACTTAGCTAAGTATCCCATTGGGGAAAATAGATGCCTGCAGGAGTCATTAATAATAAAGGCAGGGGAGCTAGCTAGATCCAGTTGTCATTCTGAGTCAGTAACCCGCTGTTTAATAAGCGCTTTGGCCTGATCATAGTTCGTGGTGAAAAGGAGGTCTTGAGAAAGACCTAAGGATAGAATTTTAGATGTTATAGCCCTTCCCCATTTGGACTTAAAGTCATCTTTTCTAATAAGGGGAGGGGGCTAAACCCTTGGGGAAGAAATACAATCTAAGCCAATAGGTAAGAATAGCCACCCAAGCTCTAGCCTCGAATTTCATGAGGCCTAGCTCTAATCGGAGAGTGACATTGGGAACACATTTAGGAACTTGTACGGCCGATCTTACAAATTTAGATTGCACCTTTTCCAGTGGAGCATAATTGGAAAGGGAACCTAATTGGGCTCCATACAGAAGTTGGGAAATTGACTTAGCTTGAAATAGTTTAAGTGCTGCACGAATATATTGGCCACCAGATGTCTTAAGATGTTTAAGAATGGCTAGAGAGCTTCTTTGAGCAATGTCAACAACATGATCTCCATGGACTCAACTGTAATCCCAAATGAGGACGCTGCACACTTTAGAAATCCTCCTGTAGCTTACACTGGAAATGCAGTTGCTTCCTCTTGTCCTTCCTCCCTCTCCTCAGCGACAGTACAGTTTGAAACATTTTAATCTGAGAATTAACTGAACCTTCTGTGATTGAATATGGGTCCTCTGATCCCTGGCAAGAAATATAGATCTTTGGCTGCTCGCGGGGGGGGGGGGGACTTCCGGTGGTTGATAGCTGGGCAGCAAAGATGGATGGGAGACTGGTGATATTGGCCACTAGTGAGGATGGGAAGTGACACTCAAACTGATAGTGAGAAATTATCTCAAGGGTTATCACAGAGAAGATGGAGGAAGTTTGTTTTATGTCACTACAGAGAACAAGACCTAAAACATTGGAGTCAAATTACAAGAAAACACATTTCAGCTAAACTTCAAGGAGAGCTTCCTAATGGTGACAGCTGTGTAATGGACAGTAGTGGACCATCCTTTGTTGAAGGTATTTTCAGCAGAGGCAGAATGGTCATTTGTTATGTACACTTAACTGTGGGTTTCCTGCAGTCACAGAAAGGAAAGCCAGCCACCAGATTCTGGGAAGTTAATAAGCACTGAGCCTCCTACCATTTATTTAAGGTTTTGGAGTAGATGCTCATGACATTCTTTCCACCCTGACTATTCTATGATAAATCTGCCTTAGTCCTAATATTTGTCCCATTGTGCCTTCTCTTAAAATCCCACCTGATCAAGATTGGATTAAAAACTCTGTGTCAAAAAAGTGGTGTCATTACATCTAAGTGGAATAGTAGTGTCCAAAAGGTTTAACACGCAGATGAGATATCAATTGACAGCATTAAACCTGTATAACTAAATACAGCAGGTTGTCAAATTCAGAGCAATAGAATGTGTTTCTATTTTATCTTATTGTAATTAGACTGAAATTTCTTTTTTTATTAAAATGTTTCAAACTGATGTTTTTGTTTTCCTTTCTCTCCTTCTCTTCCCTTTTTTGACGCTTTCATGATCTTCCTAATGATCCCACTTTTTTTAAAAAAAAGAGGATTTTTCATTTATTATATTGATTTTTAAATGCTAATTTTATAACTTTGTAAATTTTATATTCATCTTGGTAAGACATAAGACTAATGCAATAAAATGATTCAAGAAATTATTGATACAATTCTGAATGCTCTAACATGCCTCTTGGATGTAACTGTCATTGACCTGACTACTTCAGAGCAAACAACTGGAGATGGAAGGGCTAGTGTGCTCTCCTTATTGCACAAGGATTCTGTGTGTAAATGGAATGAAGGAATAGGGCACAATTTACACTTTGCTACCTAGGAAGAGCCTGAAGTATTAATACTTTCTCTAATGAAGCATGTCATCCATGTTTGGAACAACATTGATAGAGTTCTGAATGAGCATTCAGGCACTTGTCCTTAAAATAATCCATGAAGTACCTCAACCATATAGAAGCAAGTCATCAGTTCCGTCATCTTGTACAAACTGACCAAATTTATAATTGCTAAAATGTTGACCAAACTAACATTCTCTTATGCATTGAGATCTCACCTTGTCCAAACTCGATGATATGGTTCAGGGCTCAAATACTGTATGTGCTATGCCCGAGTACATATATTTTGCTACTCCCAGAAACATACTTAGAGAAATTATGCGTAAAAATCACATCATATTTATGAAAGTCCCTTATAAAATTTGCAAATGCTAGAAAAATGCAATCAATGTTTGTTTCTTGTTTGTTTGTTTGCACAATTATTAGCATGCTTATAAAGGGATATAAGAGTTGGGGGGGAGAACTCATAGGTACAGGCACTATATGCTTGGTGCAACTAAAATTTATAGCTGAACTCACACTTAATACAATCGTCAGCTCAACAAATTCCTTCTTCACCCCTCCCTCCCCCTTTATGTTGCCAACAGGCATACAAAGAGTCCTATATCAGAGCCATGGAAACCAGGGAGGATTGACCTCCTGAGAAAAAGAAGCAGGAGAATCTTCTTAATTACCGGAGTCGACAGACAGCCTTACATGAAGAAGAAATCTCTTTGGCACAGAACTCTTGTGTGTTTTGAAAGAAGAGATAAAAATGTAACTCTGCTTCCTTGGAAAGCTACACATGAGGTCTGATTAGAGCCAGTGCTACAGGAACTACGCTAAAGCAACCTACCCTAGCTACAACCAATTCACCTTTCTAAGGACATAATTTTATTGTAGGAAAACCTCTCTGCACAGTGTTTCTGTCGATAGCTGCCAAGGGTAAAAGGGGAGCCCCATTTGAAAGCTATCATGTTTCCAAATCAGAATGAGGTATAAAGAGTATATGCTGTTCAAAGTGGCAGTCCACATGGACAATGCCAGTCTTCTAGTCCTTGCTTCTTGTCATTCTTGGGTTTTTCCTCTTACCTGTTCCCCACCTTTGAATCTCCCCATGACTCCTTGGTTGTGCTTGCTGATTTCCACACATTGCCTGCTGCTGCACAGAATAGGGCTGTAGCAATTTGTAACTTGAGAGGTCATGGGAGGGTGGGGATACATCTACCCAGAAGTTCAGGGCAGGCAACGATCCACACCATCCATCCAGCCTCTGCTTAGAAACCTCCAAAGACGGAGACTCCAACACCCTCCATGCCACCATATTCCACTGTTGAACAGGTCTAACTGTCATGAAGTTCTTTCTAATGTTTAAACTGAATATCTTTTCCTGTTGTTTGATACCATTGCCCCGCGTCCTAGTCTCTGAAACCATGGAAAACAAACCAGTCCCTTCTTTAATGCAACATCCTTTCAAATATTTAAACATAGCTATCATATCTCCCTTCTTTTATAAGGCTATACTTCTTCCAGACCCTCAGTCATCTTGGTTGTCCTCCTCTGGACCCGTTTAAGACTGTCAACATCCTTTTAAAATTGAAGTGCACAGAACTGGACACAGTACTCCAGATGGGGTATGACCAGAGCAGAATAGAGTGGTACTATCACTTCCCTTGATCTAGACCCTATGCTTCTGTTGATGTAACCAATAATTGCATTGGCTTTCTTAGCTGCCACATCACACTGCTTACTCATGTTCAATTTGTGGTCCACCAAGATTCCCAGATCCCTTTCACAGGTACTATTTTCCAGCCAGGTGTCTCTGATCCTATATCTGTGCAATTCATTCTTTTTACCTAGATGCATGACTCTACATTTCCCTCTGTTGGACCCCATTCCATTAGCTTTGGCTCAGGATTCTAATCTGTCAAGGTCTTTTTGGATTTTCATTCTATCTTCTAGGGAATTAGCAACCCGACCAAATTTGGTATCATCTGCAAATGTGATCATCCTACTCTCCAATAACTAACAAATTTTGTACATGCACATGATGACAGTTGGGGAAGTATTCACACAGTGATGTTGTCAGGCTGTACTTGCCTAGAAAATTAGGTGACAGAAATCTTTTGTAAGTGAAGCAGACAGTGGTAGAAGAGAAACATGTGTTGGCAGATTATGTAAAAAATAGTACAGAGGCACCATTATTGGAGGTTAAGAACAAGAAGGTGTTTAAAGTAAAGCAAATAAAGGGTCAATACAGGAAAACCAATGGTGCAAATAGATGGCTGTCATAAAGCACTGCATGGGCAGTCCCTCAGGGGAAAAAATCAAAGGAAAGTAGATGAGGAAAATATCTGGTTATGGCTCACCAATGGAACACTGAAAAAGGAGACAGAAGCCCTGATTTTTGCAGCTCAAGAACAAACTATCAGAACAAATGCAGTTAAGGTTACAACAGAAATATCATCTGAGTCCCCCACATGTAGACTCTGTAAAGAGGCAGATGAAACTATTGACCATATATTGAACAGTTGCAAGAAAATTGCTCAGACTGATTACAAACAGCGTCATAATGTAGGTGCTCAAATAGTTGCTGGCATAAACCAGTACAGGAGGTCCAAGTGGTAATCAGCACGCTGGGTGCGGTACCTAAAGAGCTAAGCAAGTAT
>JAHTLZ010000085.1:3853527-3868591 GCA_023846285.1 Phrynocephalus versicolor | reverse complement strand
TAATAATAATAATAATAATAATAATAATAATAATAATAATAATAATATAAAATCCCAAATCAGGGCAATATTTGCCAAACTTGGAGGTGGGGAAGATGATAAAGACTCACTATAGTTTGGCATCCTTTACTCACACGGGAGATCATTTTACCACTCCCCAAAGTTCCAGTTGCTTGAACCACAAAATGGTTCATTTCATGGGAAAGTCTGTGAATGGTTGTGGGTCTTGAATAGTGCTGAGCCATGAACCATCATGTGATGCCATTTTCCCAGTTTATGCCCATCTCTCATCATGGAAGTTTGAACTGGCTTGTGGTCTTTTGTTTCTGTTTCTTGTTTTGCAGCTCTGGATAGGACCAGAAGTAATTGATTTAATGAAGTAACAAGGAGATTTTCACTAAGCATTATGAACAATTTCCCAAAAGTGAGAAGCATTCAATAATATAAACATGAAATAAGACTACATGCAGTAATTGGAAACTACTGATAGACAACCAGGAGCATGAACTATCAATATCCAACATTCATGTAAAACCGAAAAGATTAATAGTGCCAAATACAAGTTAAACAACATTTCTGATGAATTAAAAGTCCACATAAGAAACAGATTTGCATCACTAAATTCATTTGACCATGAACTAGAAGAAATGCAGACTGAACAATGTCAAAAGCCAACTTCTGAGTTAAAAGATATGAAAGAAAATCTAAAAAATGATGCAAGAAACACATAAAATTATAAAGAACAGGTGAGAAGCAAAAGTAAAAGATAATGACACAAGTGTGTGAGGACCTGAATGCAGTTTTTCAGCAACTGTCACATTGAGACAAATGTAACTAATATAACTAGTGCTTTTTTTTAAAAAAAGAGACATCAATAAAAGAAGAAAAACAGGATGTCTATTCCAGAAGATCCAAGATATCAAATAGAAATTTAACCCTAGACATGGAGTGCTGAATGGTAAACAGGGAAGCATACTATCTGACCAGGATGAAGACCTATATAGAAGAGACAAAACGATGACAGGCTCCTTAGAAGAGGAATCCCGTGATGAATAACATGCAGTTCTAGAAATTAATGTGAAAGCTACTGTGAAAGCACTGAGCAGATAGATAGATAGATAGATAGATAGATAGATAGATAGATAGATAGATAAGATTCCTAGCAAAAAACCCACATTGTACCCGTTGGTCAGTAAAATCCAGAAATAGTGGTTGGCAACGTTATCCTGTCCAAGTTACCTAGCAGACTGAAGCAGACCTATTATGGCTGTCTAAAGCCCAGGTGAACAGAAAAGATGGCATTAAAAATTAGAACAAATTAGACCATTTTCTTCTTGAGTATTATGCTTCTGATATGGGTCATTAAAAAACACTTTCTCCACTACTACAACAATGGGATTACAGTAGCAAATTAAATCACCATCTGCTGTTAAAATGAGAATATGTTAGCCCTGGTGATATGCCATTAAGGCCGATGTGACTGAACAGATTTCCGATACTGTTTCTTTAAATACCAACAAAATGAATGCATTTTTAGGTGCCCCTAAAGCATAAAATAGTCAACAGAGACATCGATCCAAGGATCTTTGGGAAGGGCAGGTTTGTACATTTTTAATTAGAATGGAGAGCTCATACATGGTCTCTATCATGTTTCAAATATTAATCCATTCCAAAGGAAAAAGAAAAAGAAATATTCAAAGAATATTCAAATATGCAGCAAAAGTATTTTTTTTCCAAAAGAGAAGCACAAGATCTCTCATTCATAAAATGGAGGGCTTTTAAAGAAAAAGAAGAAAGCATGCTCTTTATATACCACCCCGTAGCACTTAAAGAACTCACTGTGCAGTTTACCTTTTAATTGTGCAGGGTACATGTTCACCCGCCAAACCACCCCAGCAAGCTGGGTACTAATTTTACTAACCTCAGAAGGATGGAATGCTGAGTGAATCTTGAGCCAGCTATCTGGGATTGAAACTGGATCATGAGCAGCATTTTGGCTGCACTACTGCAGTTTAACCACTGCATCACTGGTTTTTAAAATGGGAATATAAGTATACATACATTACACACAAAATTCCAATAGAAACTTCCCTCGTAGACTTACCCCGTCCTGCAGGACCCCAGAAGATGAGTACATGACCTGTACCATAATTTCTGGGAGAGGACAGAAACAACCACCAAAATCTGGCTGTAGTTCCTCTGTGCCAAAATATTTTGAAGGAATGTTTTGGACTCAATGGAATGGTGAAGGGAAAATGTGTGTATGTGACACACACAATGGAGAAATAGGCATAGCCTTTAACCTCTCAGGTAAACTAACGTTACCATATCCTCTCCACAGAATGCAGAGAAAGTTATGTTGATATTTCCAAATGCTTTGCTTGGGAACAACCATTACCTTTCAAAATAGCAGTATTAGTATTTTTAATTTGTATGAACTATTTTAAATCTGGGGGCATTTAGGGCCAATTGTTCCTGTCTAACAGGGTGTAAAACATCTTTACTTAAAAAAAAAAAACAGAACTAAAAACCCTTTTCCCTAAACCTTCCCAGATTTGGCAGAGAGCAAGGATGGTTGGGAGGTATGTGCAAAATGTGGTGCTGATCTGAAGTCCTGTTTCACAGCTATGATTTTTGTTTGTTTGTTCCAAATTCTGGGAACTGCCCATGGTAAGGCCCTGTCTTATGTTCTTGACCGATGTGCATCTAGTGAAACCAAGAGAAGAGTATCTCCTGCAGATCTCAAAACAGCTAGACTTCTATAGAAAAATTTGTTGCACACTCAGGTAAGACAACTTCTGTGCTACCGTCACACACCAGTGGTCACTTAAGTTTATTACAGATGTGAGGGTTCCTCTTCTCACCAGACACCCCGCCCTCCTTTAATAAAAAGACATTCTTTTCTAATACAGAGTCCTTTTTATTAACTTCATCCAAACCTTTGGAGGCACTTTCTTCAATATTAACAGAAACAGAGCCAACAGTGGCAACAAAGGCATTATTCCAGGACTCTTGGGTGGGGGTATACATGAATGAATTTAACCCTCCCTCTGCTCCAGAGAAGTTTGCTCCCCTCCAGACCTCTTCACTGGTGTTGAGTCCTGGTGTGTCTCTTGGGTTTGTATCCCAGCCTCCATAGAGGTTTGGGTCCACATGGTGGTCTCCGTCTTCCTCTGAATGGTTGCTCCTTGAAAAGGACAGGACCCCTTCTGAGGGAATATTTACCTGTCCGGCATTCTTCAACCTTCTTGGCAACCTACTTGTCCAATGCAATGTCCTTTCTTATCTGTTTTAATTTCTTACGATATTCTCATGCTTCCCGTTCTCCCCAGTAAGAACAACCCACTTTATGGGCACGTCTCCGATAACTTTCTGCCTCTGCATGAGGCATCATCATCTTTTCCCAGTCCTGGGTATCTGGGTTTTGCATCCATACCCATTCCCAGCCTGGGGGCAGGATGTGTGGCTTCCTTTTTATCTCTCCATATCCCACCTCCACTGCTGTGGGTGGGTACTCCTTTCCCGCCTTTTCCACCCCTCCAATCTGTAACGATTCTTCAAACCTTCTCCTGGTTTCTTCTCGCTCCTTTGCCTCCCTCATTCGTTCACTCCTCGCCTCCTCCTGTTTCCTCTCCTTTTCCCACCAATCTGCCCAGTTGTCCCTTCTAGGTGTAGGCAGCACTTCAGCTGGGTGGGTCCTTCAACCATCCCCCACTCCACAACAGAACATTAAAATTGAATAGAAAACTATAAATTATAAGATTTGTTTATAATTGGGAAGTGAGAAAATGGGAAAAGTTAGCACGGGCGGGCGCGCGCGCGCACACACACACACACACACACACACACACACGACATTGAACTAATAATAACAAGACTGCTCCATGTTGTGCTACACACAAATAAACACAAATCAAGTAACAAAAACAATAATGCAGATCAGTAGGACAGAGTAAACTCACAAACATTTTCGTCCATAGATTTTAACAGGGATGGTGTATAAGGACATTATTTAATAATAATGTGTCCAAATAGGCTAAAAAGTTTATTTTTAATTTTTACAATTTTGATGGTTAATAGATGTATTCTCTGAAATATTTCAGAGCATGGGTTTGCACAAGAGCACAAAGTGCTCTGCATTAGTTATGTCTGCCATCCAAGGGTGCACATTCTACCTGCTATAGTGGAAGCAAAGATTTAAAAATGCAGATGTCTGTAAATAAGTAGATGCTCCATTTGGAATTTCTTTGGTATGAGGAGTTCATTAAGTAGCCACAGTTGATTAATGTGATTTTTAATGGGCAGCTGCTTTAAGATTATATGCTGATCAATCACCAAGGAAATGTCCACAGGGAGAGCTTCAGAAGTTTTCTTCTTCACTTTGCACTTCTTCCAAGATATTTCTCATCTTCAGATGTTAGTTCTAGTGAAAAGCAACATTGATTTCTGCAGCCTTTCTAGCAAGTAGTATTGTTAATTTGAAAGCACTTGTAGCTGAAAGAAAAGATGCCTAGTTTTACCATACAACTCTGAAAAGAATGAATTTCATCTGATTTTTTAAAAATGAAGCAGGACTAGGCTTTGTCTATGGTTGGGAAACCATCAATGAATGCCAACTGTAAGCACATGATTATTAGCTACAAGGTGTATCTGTTTAAGAAGAGCCATGCTGGATCAGGCCAAAGGCCCATCTAGTCCAGCTTTCTGTATCTCACAGCAGCCCCACCAGATGCGTTTGGGAGCACATGAGACTAGATATCTGTCTCCTGATAGCACTCCCCTGCATCTGGCCCTTGAAGTACCCCGGTTTAAAGCCTGGAGACTACACATCTCCATCATGGTTTGTAACCTGTAATGGACTTTTCCTCCAGGAATCTGTCCAATCCCCTTTTGAAGGCATCCAGGCCAGATGCCATCACCACATCCTGTGGCAGGGAGTTCCATAGACTTACAATGCGCTGGGTGAAAAAAATATTTTCTTTTGTCAGTTCTTACTCTCCCAGCCCTCAATTTGAGTGTATGTCCCCTAGTTCTGGTATTTTGGGAGAGAGAGAAGAGCTTCCCTCTATCCACTTTACTCATACCCTGCATTATTTTGTATGTCTCAATCATATCCCCCCTCATACCCCCCCTGTTTCAGAGAGGGTAGCCGTGTTAGTCTTTTCAAGAATATCAGGCAAAAATTAAAGAAAAGCAAAACAAAACAAAACAAAAGACTCAAAAGATCTGCTGTACAAAACAAAAGATCTGCTGTATTAACATAATGCCACTTTATCAATGTGTATTAATCACTAGAAGTAGGATTCTTAAATATGCTGGATTAAACATAACATAATTCTGCATTCTGGGAGTTCCATCTGTTAGATAAACAACTTATAAACATTCAAATGTGCCTCACCTCAGAGAAAGGTCTTAACAGGAAAGCTTTGAACCTTAGGTAGGCATAACTCCACCATGGATTTCCAGAAATTCAAACATGTGGAATCTAGCTAGAGGTTGAGCCACTTTGGGCACACCATGAGAAGACAGGATTGTCTGGAAAAATAATGATGCTGGACAAGTTTGAAAGCAGCAGGAAATGAGGAAGACCAAATACATAAAAGATAGACTCCCTAAAGGAAATCTTGAGTTTGCAAGAGCTAAGCAATGCTGTTGAGGACATGACATTTGGGAGATTTCTCATTCATTGGATCACCGTCTATCTAGGGTGAGTTGACAGCACATAGCAATAACAAACTTCGCCAAGGCTTCCTGTTCCTGTCCTGTTGTTATCTGGGATGTTTCATTCTGAACAGGAAGGTAGGCCTTGCTAAGCTTCAAAGCCTTCCAGTTAAATACTCTTCACCAGTATTTATTTATAAATATATTTATAAAAGTATTTATTTAGATACTTTTCATGAGTATTTACAAATTAACTGCAACATGCCTGCCCCCCAGAATGGAGAATAATGGCACTTTTAATTCTCCAAAGTCCAAAAATTCTGTCCTATTAGTCACAACCTAGGATTGGTTGCAAGGCCTGGTATCACTAACACAGTTTGAGATATGCAGCCCAGTAAAGCAGTGCCAGACCCAAGAACAAATATAAACCTCTGCCAGCCTTGCCTTTATCTTTCTTTGTGTTGATTAGACACACATGAACCTAATGGGCAGCAGTGAGGCCATTTGTGGAGGGAGCCAAACAAGCTGGATTTACCAATCTCAAGAAAAGTAGCTTTTAGTATCTCTTAGGATGATGAAAAATGTACCACACATTAAAGTTGCATCTTCAAGTGTGAACAGAACAGCATGCAAAATATTACATATTTAGAAATATGCAGAATTTTTGAAAAGTACACAATGCAGAACATTACAATAATATGCAAACCAATGGAAATAAATGTGTGTATTACAAATAACTTATGTAAAAATCCATGGGCATATGTAATCTTGTATGAACAAAGGATGAAAAACGATGTGGGATTTGCACAGTGGAAGTAAAATAATATAAAAGACCAAAATATTTCATCTTTATTCACATTATCTGTGAAGACAGTGATAGCTGGATCATTTGAAGGTTAGTAATTTGATCTGGCAAGTACATCATGCCTCATGCATTCTCCAAGCATCAACCACTAGCTGAAGAACTCCACTTGCAGTAAATACTTGGGTGTACTTTGGACACTTCATCTGCCTTATGTTTTTTTCACAATTTGTGAAATGTGTGGTAGCCAATTGTGGCGTTTACTTCCTCATAGTCAAATGTATTTGTGCAGGAGGATGTAGAGAGTTAATGCTGTGGACCAATGAGGGAGTGTGGGGGCACACATGTTTACAAGGCTCAGCTGAGGGCTATGAGAGTTTTAAAAAGTCAGAAGAGATAAATATGAGAGTTAGATGTAGAAGAGATATGAGATGTGAGACAGATGAGAGAGGTTTGAGAATAGTAAAAGGACAGAATTTGAGTGTAATCTGCTTAGTGGAACTTTCAATTAAGAGTGTACAAGAAAACCTTAAACTGAGACAGCTTGTTGAATTCAATAAACTTTATTTTACTTTATTGATGTTATAGCTTGACTGGGACTCAGTTATTTCAACTGGATAACATAGAATGTTGGCAATAAGTGTAAAAAGAAGGTGTTACAGGCCAATGATCCATGAAACGACAGTTGGTTCTGTATGGGTTTACCGCAAACTGGTGGCAGGCATTGCGATCTTGAAAGTCCAGTAGTCCTGAGAAGAAACTGAAGAAATTTAGCCTCAAGCAGTATGAGAGCACTCTGAAAAATGTCCGAAACCTCACTCAGTCTTCATTTGAGGATAAGAATTGTGGTCACGTTGTAATGTATGGGGTAATACACATACCCTTGAGGGGAAAGGTAGATTTAAGGAAACTGCCTTATCCTGGATGAAAATGCATACTGTTAGTGTGTGAAATCCTTGTGAAGCATGATGAACCCCTCTCTCTTGCTTCTAGAAAACTAAAGCATTCTTATTCAACACCTGAGAGACATAGCCTTGAGGCACAAATATGGGAGGCACAGAACCGTTTGGTGACATCATAGGAATATGTGCTGCACCTGAAGAGAAAGTAAAACAGCAGATGATGCATGTCTGCACATAGAGTGAATTGAAAAGATAAAGTAAAGCTATTTGGGCAGAGGGTTTTTTGACTTGTGGCTTGGTGAGAGGAGTTTGCAGGGACAGTGTGGAGATTAGCGCAGAATGTCTGGACCAAAGTCTGGGGAAAACCTAGCCAGGAAAGAATAGTGGTGTCTCTTTTCAAAAAGTAAAGTTTACCTCATGAAGATTGGCTAGCCTGTGCTTACAGACCCTTGGAGAAAGAGGGTAGCTTTTGGGACAGGTGGAAGGCCAAACCACCAGGGAACAGAGGTGATACTTACTGAATATCAAGGCCTGACACATAACTAAGAAAAGGGGGACACTTTTCTTAGTTTTTTTTAGGAAAAGTGTGAAACAGTTTCAGTTATGACAGGAGCTGACTCTGCTGTTGTTAAAGATTGCCAGTAATTCTAGGAAGCCAGCCAAGCATGGCTGAGAGAAATACAAGGTGTTCATTTATAGCAGGAGATGAAAGAGAGGGAGAGAGAAACTCCTTGGTAGACGGTTGTGTTTAAAAGATTATTCCCTATCTGAAAAACAGTCTCTATATTAGACAGTCAATAAAAAGTGCCACCCAAAACAGTGAGGAATCCTGTCAGAGAAATGCCAGCTGAGAACTTCAATCAGGAGATATATGGGAGTCCTCAGGAGGCAGGAACGTCTGAGGGAATTCCTGAGGGAACTACCTCAGAAGAAATGAGCCCACAAAGTGCTTTAGCTTTTGAAAAGTGGAAAATAGAACAAGAGTACCAGTTAAGAGCATTAGAAATAAAATATCAGACTAGATTGGGGGGAATTAGAAGTTGAACAAGAAAAGGAAAAAAATAGATTGAGAGAATTAGAAATTGAACAAGAAAGGAAGAAAGAAAAGAAGCAAGCCAGACTGAGGGAATTGGAACTTGTACAAGAGGAGAGAACCAGACAGAAAGAAATGGAATTTCAGTTAGAGATGCACAGGTTAGAGCTTGAAGCTTTAAGAAACTAAAATAACAACAATAACTCAAATGCAGGAGAACAGAATCTAAGGTGTATCTCAAATGTTTTTCATAGTTTAGGCAGGATGATGACCTTTCCTAATTTCTTTTTGCTGCAATGATTTTGAGGTCCCTCAAAAGATCAGGATGTTGATTTTAAGATCCAAAATCTGTGGTGAATTGGCAAAAATCTATGCACAAATGCCATTAGATCAGTCCAGAGATTTTGAAAAGTTTAAACAGGTGGTTAACACACAATTTGGAATTACCTCAGAACAGCTCAGGAAAAAGTTCAGAGTGGTGACAAGGGAAGTGGTGATGAGGGAAGAAAAATATGCTCAGCTGGTAGCCAAAATTACAAATCATGTCATGAAGTAGCTACAGCAAGAGGATGCTTATTTAGCTGAGGAAAAATTGTGGTTCTAGAACAATTTTATGCACCCATAAAGGAGGAATTAAAGTCTTTGGTGAAAGAAAGGCATCCTAAAACTTTTCAAGAAGCAGTTATGTTGGCTGACTATATTAACCAAATCAGAGACCATGGTTTGATGGCCCAAGATTTGGGAAAGGCTATCAGTACCATAAAAACAAGCCCCCAATCTGAGAAGGGAAAACAGCCCAATGCCAAATAGGAAAGTAAAAGCCCCCTAACTGACAAGTTACAATCAAACACAAGTTCCACTGGGGGGAAAGGAAACAAATCAAATTTTAATGGGACCAAGGTATTAAAATGCTGGACTTGTGGGGGAATTAATCAGTTAAGAATTAACTGTGAAAAAAGGAAATCCTCAAATACTGGCCCTCAGAAAAAGGCTTATTGTGTTCACACAGTGCAAGATGGAAAAGCTAGACAGGTTACCATGGGAACCAAGTCTGTAGATGGGCAGGAGCATGAGGGAATCCCAGAAGTCCCAGTAGTACAGAGACAATCTGCTACTTAAAAATTCTGGGGAAAACATCTGGGTAAATGGAGGCTCCTGCCGGGCTTGTCCTGGATTGGGGCAGCTTTGTATCCCCAGGAGTCATTATTTCGGTGCAAAAGAACAGACCACGTGATCTTGGGGATGCGCGGGGATCAAAGCACTTAAAAGGGCAGCCCACGCACCAAACCTCCTGTTTTGCACCGAACTGTACCCCTCCCTCCCTCCCTTAGAGGTTATGAGAATGAAATAATCTGGTTGCTTCTGGGCCGAATGGGAATTTTTGACTGGTACCAATATTGGCTGCTTGGTACCAGTGTGTTTTCATCCATTCCATTCTCATTGACCATTAGGCAGGGCCACCTGTGTTTGCTTGGCGGGTAGTGCAACTAAAAAAGGACCAAGACTGTGATGTCAGAACTGTAAATGAATCTTGGACAGGGTGCAGAGCAGCTGTACAATAGACAATAACAAATATAATAGCATCCTATAGGTAAACAACCCAGAATGAAAGTAAAACAAAAGATCATAAAGTCACTGAGCTCGTACGGCTACCCCAAGTAATATCCTGACCTAGTTTTGCTGGGAGGGCTGCTTTCTTAGAACAGCACCCCTGTACTCGATCCCAACATGGCATCACACTAAAATAACATCTGTAGGCTAAAATATAAGCTGCACTACGGGAGGCCCATCCCTAGGCTACAACTATTTAGTTACAGTTACAGTACAGTTAATATTAAAGTTATTCATAAGTAGAGATGGGCACGACTCAGAAAAAAAATTTTGTTTTCGTTTTCGTTTTCGGCTAGGGTCCGTTTCGTTTCGTTTCCGTTTTCGTGAGCTAATTTCAAAATTTTTTGTTTTTGTTTCGTTACATAACAAAAATGAAAAAATGAAAACGAAAACGAAAAATTTTTCGTTTCTTCCTATTTAGCTCCATTATGTGTTTTTCCAGTAACGAAAAACGAAAATTGGCTCGAAATTAGTCGTTTCGTTTCCGTTTTCGGTCCATTTTGAACCGTTTTTCGTTTTCATTTTGTTACATAACGAAAATGAAAAAACGAAAACGAAAACGAAAATTGTGCTAAGTCGTGCCCATCTCTATTCATAAGTTATGAATAAAGTTGTGGACCGATTTAAAACCCAATTATCCATGTGGACTCATTATTTTGGGACTAGGGGGACAATGGGAAACAATATCTTTGTTTAAGAGACACAGGCTCTCCAGTCACATTAGTACATGCCCCCCCCGCCCATTCGCAGTTCATATACTGCAGTCCCACTAAATTGCATGGAAGTAGTATATGAAAAGGGCCCCTGGGGTAAGGGGGAAAAGGCCTGTTTCAGGCCTCCCTTACTTACCCCAGGACCAGGCCTGCGAGGGCCTTCCTGGGCCTTCTGGGGGGCCAAAAGGGCCTCCCTGCAAAATGAAAGTGACGTCCGGTAAACTGGAAGTCACTTCCGGCTCGCTGAGGCCTCCAAGGGCCTTTCTAGGCCTGTTGGAGGCCTCAGAAATGATTTTAAGTGACCCAAAAGTGACTTCTAGTTCACCGGGAGGCCATTTTGGGGGGCCCAGAAGGCCTGGAAAGTCCCTCACAGGCCCGTTTGGGGCAGCGCCTGGCTGGGGGCAAGTACAAGAGCCCCCAGCTAGGTGCCCCAGGTCTGACCTGACCTGCTTCCACATATCGCTGATTTTCAATTATCGTGGGTCGGGTCAGGTCCCTAACCCCCACAATAGATGGGGGGCACTGTACATCCAGGTTTAATTTTCAAAGCTTAATTGATAACTGAGAAAACAATAAAATTGAAGGGAATCTCTAAAGAACCTGTTACTCTGGTAGTGGCTGAAGTTGCCCTGAAATTTCATGGTTGGTCAGGGAAATGGTAGGTTGCTATTTCTGAAGAAATTCCAGCGGCCATGCTGATTGGCTGGGATCTCCTAGATCATGTTAAAAGCACATGTGTAGTTACATGTTCATGGGGAGGGGGCAAGCATTGCCCAATGCTGTGGAAGGTGTAGCAGTTTCTACTCAAAGCTCTCCTAGAGAACCTCAAGCAGAAAATTTAAGTTGTGCAGAATCAGAGGCCATTGTAATTCCCTTTAGGAACACCCATAAAGTTAGTTTTGAGCAAGAGCAGAAGCGGGTTGATGGATTATGGAGTTGTTTCAAGGCAGCCAAGATAGCAGCCCCGCTTATCTTTCGTACGAAAGATAAGCGGGGTATAAATACAATAATAAATAAATTAACACCTGAAAGTCCTGAGAGATTCTGCATGGAAAATGGACTTCTGTAGAAAATGGACTTCTTGCTACACCTTATAGAGGAGGAAAAGAGTCACAGAAAAACTGGTGGTTCCAAACAAGTATGGAGGGAATATTTTGCAGTAAGCCCATAGTAGTATTTTTGGTGTGCACATGGGAATAACATGCACTGGGGCACTAAAGCTCCACACTTTTCCATCCTGCCTGAAACTAGAAATAAGATGTGTTTCCTTTGTGCTCTGCTGCCTTTTCCATTTGAGTGGTATAGGTATACACTTCTCTTATCACCAGCCCCCTGCCTGAATGCTCTGTTCCTGATTAGGAGGGTAAAGAGGCTAATTGGTGATTCTGGGAATCAGAACGAGGCTTTAGGGAAGGCTAATAGTTCTGGGAGGGGGAGGATTCCCATTATCAGTCACAGTTCAGATTTGGAAAGCCTGCAAGCTAAATAGGTTCCTCAAACAGGACAGACTTAAGATATATGTACACAACCCCTAAACTCCGCTGCAAATGGCTGCCAGCTCCGGAGCTTACAATTGTTTCCCCACCAACTCCGGAGTTTGCAGGAAATTAAGTGCGACCACACCCACCTAAGCGCACCCCAGCGCACTTTTCATGTACCTGCTCTGGGAGGGTGAAAAATCCCCAGATCCGCATGTAATCTGGTGAGTTCCGGGCTCTCCTCGCTTCTGGTTTGTTTGTTTGTTTGCCTCCCGCCCCTTTAAGAGAAGGAATCAGGATGACGACAGGGCTTGGGAGGCTTGGACCGGTAAACGGAGGTGAGCCTGCATTCTTTTTCCCCCTTTTTTCTCCCTCCCCTCACCCAGACAGGATCAAGGAAGTGTGGAGGGGTGGGGACGCAGGAAGAGCAATGAACCCCCAAGATCTCTGGTCTGAATTTAAGTGGCCAGCGGATCTTAGGGGTCGTGTGAAAAGGTACATGTTTCCTCTCTGGAAACATGTAAGTCTGTCCCAAGCATCTTCCTCTGAGAAAATAAAAGGATCATGGTCTGGGTCAGGGCTAAACTTTGAAGCACTAAAATTTAAGCAGAATGTATATTCGCATGTATATAAGAGGTATAACAATTGGAAACCTAAATATAAATCTGTAAATATAAATCCATCAGACAGCTGGTTCAAAACAGAGCATATCTACATTACACTCATTTTGATGCCACTTTAACTTAACATTGTGACTCCATCTCAGGGAATTCAGAGATTTGTCATTTGTTGCGGGATTGAGAACTCTCTTCTTTTGTTCACAAGAGAGCGCTGGAGCAAAGAATCTCAAATCCTTTGCTGAATGACTAATTCCAATGTTCTGTCAGATGGAGCTGTGAAAGTTGAAATGGTATCAGAGTGCACATAGTCTCTTAATTTCATTGTCCTCATACTTGGCTGCCTCCCACCCAGCACTGATTCAGCACCAGTAACTCTGGGGCTCATTGTTCTTTGACCAGTCACAGTCCAATCATCACTACAATTGCAACAGTCACTGGAAAACAATGCTTAAACAGAGTGATGTAATTAGCAATAGGTTTGGAACATGCTCCGTTTATGTTCTTTTCTTGTTCAATGTCAAGGGAACAAAAAGCATCATTCACACTTCAGTGGTGATATTTTAGACTAATATTAAGTTAAAACCAAAATGTGTGGAGGCTGCTGAATTAATCTGGCATCTTTAAATAATACATATAGTCTCTCAGCTTCCCTGGTTAAAATTCAGCACATCTCTTCTTTCAGTTACTTCATGCATGGCTGAAGTATTGTAAGGCTCACCTGTATCAGTGCAGTCATTTTTGAGCCATTGTAAACTGGAAACAGGATTTCTTTTCATCTGTGTGTGTATGTGTGTGGGAGTGGGGAAGATATTTCTCTTAAAAAATCATATTGCAAGTCCATTTTGAAAGGGCAACTTTGGAAAACAAAATGTTGCATCAGAGGTGTCAACATCCTGAAGCTCATTGTTCAATAAATATGTAAATCAATCAATTTATTGCTCTCCTCAGGCAGAGAGGTTGTATGAATTTATGAGCATCACTCTAAAATATATGGAGAAGATCACAAGGGCTTACTGAGGGGCAGGCTGGGGTAGCAAAAGGCTTTTTAAACGGAAGAGTACACAGGCCACTCTGATATTAGCATAAAGATGAATCTCAGTGATAGTTTTGCCCTGCCTGTTTGAGTGCTGAGACTTGAAATGTGTACATGCAGAAAAGTGTATGGAGCGCAGAGAGAATGGAGCAGAGTTTTAGGTAAGACACTTTCTAGAACACCAACTGCGCTCAGCCTAACGTATTATGAAACAACAGATCTTACTGTACTACCTAGATTGTAAAGCTTGTCTTGGTTCATTCTCAAGACTCAGTAAAGAAGAAATACAGGACTTTTCAGAGCAGGTTGGCTTGGTCTATGAATGATGTTAGATATTTCTGAGACAGTTTTTTTTTTCTTCAAATTTCTCACAAATTGCTGAAGCTACAATGAAAAACACCACTTGGCATGTCAGACTTGCACTGGAAGCCAGATCTTTTGAAAAGGTTGGAGAATTCCCAGGATGCTGGGTTCCCTTTCTGTAACAAATAATGAATACATTTTTTTTCTCATCCCTATCTTGGCAACACACATTAATTTGCCCCTACATAACCATCTGTCCTGACAAGAAAGCAAAGAGAACTCTCTGAACAGCAACTCAAATCTTTCTCTTCAACCCACAGTTCCACAAACTAATTGGAAGAGCAGTTGTAAGGATATACAAAAGAAAATAAGAATAGCCTTGCTGGAACAAGCCACAGCCCATCCATTCCTACATTCTATCTCACACAGCGGCTCACCATTTGCTTCAGGGTAGTTCCAAGCAGATGTCTTCACCTGCTTATGATCCCCACAAAGGGCACTGAGCAATATCCCACTTATTTATCCAACCCAGAGGTTGTCCTTAGGCATCTATGGACACCCTTGTTCTCCATGAACTTTTCCATTTGTTTCTTATAGCTATCAAGGCTGACAGCTGTCACCACTTCTTCTGGCAGGGAGTTCCACAGACCAGTGATCCTCTGGGTGAAAAAGTACATTCTCTGATTTGTTTGAGATCTAGCACCCCAAAGTTTCATGGAGTGTCCCCTAGTTCTAGTGTTGTGTGATAGGGAAAGCAGTTTTATAATATGTTGATTTCAGTATGAGCCATCGCTTGCGCTTCAATGGCTGAAGTGTCCAGGATAGAGTTTAACCTTTATGGCAACAGGGGTGGGTGGGTGGGTGGCAGCTGCTAGCAGCTGGGTGCTTCTCAAACCATGAAGTGATTT
>JAHTLZ010000085.1:3832950-3853027 GCA_023846285.1 Phrynocephalus versicolor | reverse complement strand
ACCTGGGACCAAGCTATGATTGTATCCAAATCCTGTGTCATGTGTAGTCCATAATGCTACACATGCCCTTGAAGGATCCCACTTCTGATTTTTAAAAAGTCAAATCATTTCAACATTTTAATTCAGTTTAATAATTCTGCAGCACCCTAAAATAAATAAATATATTGTATTTATTTTTCCTGACTGTTTCCATATTAGCCATTTGTATCCAGATGTATTTCTTAGAATAATAGAATCATACAATCATGGAGGTGGAAGGGGCCTCACTGATATAAACTATCGTAAGATGATGTAGGGGTAGGAGCTCTTTGCTCCCCTTAAAAGAGAAGGAAGGGCAAAAAAAAAATTTTAGCCACATTCTCCGGCCCTGTAGGTCCCATACATATTGTCTGGTAAGCGACAGTATGTGCAAGATAGGAATTTTGAACTTTGGTCATCTGGTTGTTATATTAAAGAAACCTTTTGAAACTTGCTGGAATGAGACTTATTGTTGGAATGTAGTCATTCTAGGATATAAACTGTTTCAAAGGAACATACCTAGTAAGAAAGGAGGAGGTGTAGCTTTATATATTAAGGATGTTTATACTGCTAAAGAAATACAAGATAAACAGCAGGGAAAGCATGTTGAGAGTATTTGGGTGAAAATCGAGGGTGAGAAAACGGGGAGGGATGTCACTGTGGGGGTATATTGTAGACCCTCCCCCAAGCCAGCCAGAGGAGAGGGATAATGCCTTCTGTGAGCAGATGGCCACACAGTCAAAAGGGAAAGATGTAGTACTAATGGGAGATTTTAACTATCCTGATATACGTTGGCAGTCCAGCTCAGCTACGAATGCAAGTTCTAACAAATTCCTTACTGCCCTTGCAGACAATTTATTGGTCCAGAAGGTAGAGGAGGCAACAAGAGGCACAACCATTTTAGATCTGGTCTTAACCAATAATGAGGACCTTATAAATGGGGTCAAAGTGGTGGTATCTTTAGGTAAAAGTGACCATGCCCTCTTGGAATTTGTTATACAGTTGGAAGGTGAAGCTAAGCATAGTCAGACAAGACTCCTGGACTTTAAGAAAGTCAATTTTTGTAAACTTAGGGAATTATTGGCTGTGATTCCATGGGCTGAAACACTGAAAGAGAAGGGAGTCCAAGATGGATGGGAGTTCCTAAAAAGCGAGATATTAAAGGCACAATCTAAAACTGTTCCAACAAGAAGAAGAAATGGGAGATATCTAAAGAAACCACAATGGTTTACTAAATAACTTTCAACTCAACTAACTATGAAGAAAAACAGGTAAAAGTAATGGAAAATGGGGAATGTACCAAAGAGGAATATAAGCAAACAGCTAATATATGCAGGGGAATGGTTAAAAAAGCTAAAGCACAATATAAACTTAGACTTGCCAGAGAGATTAAAGATAGTAAAAAGGGTTTCTTTAGTTATGTCTGCAGCAAAAGGAAAAATAAGGAAATGATAGGCTCTCTGCATGGCAATGATAACCAATTACTAACAGGAGACAAGGAAAAAGCAGAATTACTCAACACCTTCTTTGCCTCAGTTTTATCCAAAAGGAAAAAAGAGATCCAAATTGCAACACAGAATAGGTACAAAGGTAGTACAGAAACACCTGGAAACATTAAATGAATTTAAGTCTCTGGGGCAGAAGAATTACACCCAAGGATATTAAAAGAATTGGCAGAAGTAATTTCAGAACCATTGGCAATAATCTTCAAGAACTCCTGGAAAACAGGGGAAATTCCCATCGATTGCAGGAGGGCTAATGTTGTCCCCATCTTCAAAAAGGGGGGGAAAGAGGACCCAAATAATAACTGCCCATTCAGCTTGACTTCAATTCCTGGAAAGCTCCTAGAGGAGATATTTAAACAGGCAGTCTGTAATTATTTAACAAACAATGCTGTTATTACAAGAAGTCATCACACATTTCTTAAAAACAAGTCATGTCAGACTAATTTGATCTCTTTCTTTGATAGGATTAGAGGCCTGGTGGATGAGGGGAATGCTGTGGATATTGCTTATCTGGACTTCAGTAAGGCCTTCGATAAGGTTCCCCATGGTTTTCTTGCTAAGAAGCTAGTAGAAAGTGAATAGACAGTGCTACTGTTAGGTGGACTTGTAATTGGTTGACTGATCGCACCCAAAGGATGATCATAAATGGCCTCTCTTCAGCTTGGAGAGACATGACCAGTGGGGTGCCCCAGGGTTCTGTTCTGGGTCCAATGCTGTTCAATATCTTTATTAATGACTTTGAGGAAGGAACAGAGAGTATGCTAATTAAATTTTCAGATGATACCAAATTGGGAGGGGTTGCTAATTCCCTAGAGGATAGGATGAAAATCCAAAATGACCTTGACAGATTAGAGTGCTGGGCCAAAGCTAACAGAATTGGGGTTCAACAGAGGGAAATGTAGGGTGCTGCATCTAGGTTAAAAGTATGAATTGCACATATATAGGATGGGAGACACCTGGCTGGACAATAGTACATGTGAAAGGGATCTGGAAGTCTTGGTAGACCACAAATTGAACATGAGTCAGCAAAGTGACGCAGCGATTCTTGGTTGCCTCAACAGAACCATAGCTTCTAGTTCAAAGGAAGTGATAGTACAACTCTATTCTGCTCTTGTCAGACCCCACCTGGAGAACTGTGTCCAGTTCTGTGCACCTCAGGTACAGAGGAGGGTGACCAGGATCATTGAAGGTCTGGATTTTTTTTTTATTTTTAATTTTTCTAGGCAAAAACACTTAATTTTCAAACAACGATTTCCATAATATTCTACAAACTTAATTGCCCTTCCTCTTTATCCTCCCCGCTCCCCACATCAAGCAATGCTTTCAATTCTCCATCGTATTATACAATATCAAAGCACGGTGGAAAAGATTAGCCCATTTCTCATTCTCAGGCTTTCCTTTTAACCTTTCTATATACTTTTCCCACTCCTGGTTGAAGGTCTGGAAGAAACGTCTTATGAGGAACAGCTTAGGGAGTTGTGAAACTTTAGCTTTTCAAAAAAAAGGCTGAGGGGATATGATAACTATGTTTAAATATTTGAAAGAATGTCATATAGAAGAGGGAACAGGTTTGTTTTCCATGGCTTCAGAGACTAGGACTTGGGGCAATGGTTTCAAACTACAGGAAAAGAGATTCCATTTGAGCATTAGGAAGAACTTCATGATGGTCAAAGCGGTTCAGCAGTGTAATATGCTGCCATGGAGGGTGGTGGAATCTCCTTCTTTGGAGATTTTTAAGCAGAGGCTGGATGGCCATCTGTTGGGAGTCCCTTGATGGGGGTTCCTGCATGGCAGGGGATTGGACTGGATGGCCCTTGAGGTCTCTTCCAACTCTATGATTCTATGATTCTAAGATTTTTCCCCTCCTAACCTGTGCTGATTTCCTCTAGAGCAGTGGTGGTGAACCTTCAGCACTCCAGATGTTTTGGACCACAGCTCCCAGAATTCCAAGCCTGTATTGCCAGTGACAAAGGACTATAGGAGTTGTGGTCCAAATCCTCTAGAATGCCAAAGGTTTGCCACCACTGCCCTAGAGCATAATGAACCACCTGGAAGGTGGTGTCATTTAAAGAGTTGGTCATATTGAGGCAGGTCATGGAGAATTTGGGATTAATAGTGGTGATCACGTAGCACCATTATTGAGTGGTCTCAATAGCTGAGCACCTCAGATTGTGGGATTCAGGAGCTGAGCTTGAAATGTCATATTTAAGGCAAACACAGACCACAACCTATTTAACCTCCTGGGATATGGGCATTAAAAATGTTCAAAAAGTCTCCTGAATGTGGGCTGCTTTCAGTATCCACGCACTATGGTATATAGGAAAGAAAGAATGGTCCAGGAGAACAGCTGTTCCAGCCCCAGGACCCACAACAGAGCAGGTCTCTATTATGTTTGCTTGTTAGATATACATTTGTGACCCTGTCTGACTCAGTACTTTTGTATTACTTCCCTCTGCTGGCTGTGGGGAATAGAAAATGTGTCTCTTCTCACATCAGTTCGGTTGAAAGGACACTTACATGTAGACTATTGAATCCAATGAAGTTATTTTGCATTCTTGGCTTAACATCTCTTTGCATGCAACACAATTAAAGTAGTATATATAGTGAGTGAAAATTGGTGAAAGAAACATCAATAATTTAATATGTGCAGATGATACCATCTTACTGGCAGTATGTCTGTGAAGATTCTCAGTCATCCAGGTGAGTTTATCTAGAAGTTTAGTCATGGCAGCTGGACTTCTTTTCTTGAAAGATTGAAATGTTTTACTGCTCATCCAAACAGCTTTGTCAGTCTGAGGATAGCTAGTTGCGACTCTTGCGAGTCCTCCATTTTATAGTTCAGTTTGACCTCACGTTACCTTGGTCTGAAATAGGTTCATAAGATGGACCATGGCCTGAATAGGCCTGTTAGGTGGGCAATAGTCTCAATAGGCTCATTAGGTGCGCAATGGCCTAAGGTGCATGACAATCCCACCTTTAAAATCTTCCTAACACCCATAAAGTATGAGTCATTAGACCTGGCCTCTCTGGTGGAGGTGTGAAGTATTTTTGATTTTTCTGGGGAATGTTGAACTCACTGTCTGATAAGTAGCAAATAGACTGTGCCTGAGTCCCCCACCTCTGTTGAGAGAGGGGTTTTGAATACTCACATGAATGCCTTCCCTGACCCCTCTCTTAAGCCATCTTCTCTCTCTAATCTGTGCACCTCCTCATCTTTGAATGAGTGACCTTTGTCTATCAAGTGTACCTCCATTTGAAGAATAAAGGGCACTCATTCAAATATGAGGATGCACACATATTAGACATTCTGGTGATCTCTCATTCACGGAGATCATGTCAGGGGCAGCACATAACAAAAACAAGTAAAAGGCTACCACCTATCCCTATCTGGGGAAATACTGATTTTAAGGTAATGTGATAGAGGGGAAAAATCTGCTGCCATAGAAGGTGGTGAAAATGTGCTCATGAAGTAAAAGCAGATATTTGCCACGTGAAAAACCTTTCCCTTAATCACATCAGTAACACAGTCTCCACCTCAAGAAAGTCATCACTACCACATCACCCATAAACTTAATATGCTATCCCAAATTTTAACAATTCACTGTTGTCAATAAATTTGCTTGAAAGCTTGTGTTTGCTTGCTATATTGTACTTTATTGCACCATAAAACTGCTGACACATAAACCTAGACAGTGAATGCAACAAGCAAGAAACCTTTAAAAGAGAAAAAGGCAGAAAGAGTGTACATGTGTATGTTATGGCACCATGGTTTCTAGATATCCCCTGCCCTAAAGTGTATAACATAGAAAAACAAAGCTGTCTGGGTAGCTCAGTGAGTTAAATATCTGGCTGTGAAGTCTGAGGTTGGGAGTTTGATTCTCCACTGGGCCTCTCAAGAGAAGAGCTAGCCTGTGTGGTCGTGGGCAAGCTGCAAAGTCCTGGGGCACCCCTAGAAGAAGAAATGGTAAACTATTTCTGGGTACCAGAAAACCCTGGAAAAGGTTGACATAAGTAAAAAAAAATGATTTGACAGCATGTGATTATTTTATACATATAACTTGAATCATAGAATCATAGAATCATAGAAGCATAGAGTTGGAAGAGACCTCAAGGGCCATCTAGTCCAACCCCCTGCCATGCAGGAACCCCATCACAATATTTCCGACAGATGGGTATCCAGCCTCTGCTTTAAAACCTCCAAAGAAGGAGACTCCACCACCCTTTGTGGCAGCATATTCCATTGCCGAACAGCTCTAAGTGTCACGAAGTTCTTCCTAATGTTCAAATGGAATCTCTTTTCCTGTAGTTTGAAACCATTGCCCCGAGTCCTAGTCTCTGAAGCCATGGAAAACAAACCTGTTCCCTCTTCAATATGACATCCTTTCAAATATTTAAACATAGCTATCATATCCTCCCTCAACCTTCTTTTTGAAAGGCTAAACATTCCCAGTTGCCTAAGCTGTTCCTCATAAGACATTTCCTCCAGACCCTCAACCATCCTGCTCGCCCTCCTCTGCACCCGCTTGAGGTCGTCAACATCCTTTTTAAATTGAGGCGCACAGAACTGGACACAGTACTCCAGGTGGGGTCTGACCAGAGCAGAATAGAGTGGTACTATCACTTCCCTAGACAATATGCTTCTGTTGATGCAACCAAGAATTGCATTGGCTTTCCTGGCTGCCGCATCACACTGCTGACTCATGTTTAATTTGTGGTCCACCAAGACTGCCAAATCCCTTTCACAGGTATTATTCTCCAGCCAAGTATCCCCCAACCTATATCTGTGCAATTCATTTTTTTTTTTTTACCTAGATGTAGCATCCTACATTTCCCTCTGTTGAAATCCATTCCGTTGGCTTTGGCCCAGCACTCTAATCTGTCAAGCTCTTTTTGAATTTTCATCTTATCCTCTAGGGGAATTAGCAACCCCTCCCAATTTGGTATCATCTGCAAACTGAACATTCTTTGTCTATTGTTTGGCTGTAGACCATACAGCATACTAAATGCCCACACACTCAGAACAGTTTATTCCTTACCTGTTCTGCTTCAGTTGTCTCACAACCATGACCATGGTAAACTAAAGGTTATGACAAGTGGATTTGCTTTGAGAATTATTTTAATGAGGTTAGAAATTGGCTAGGCTTTTATTCTTGTCACATGCTTTACTTCAGGCTTTGTGGTGTACTACATTGTTATTACAACTCCTGTTGGTCTTATCATAGTCTGTTTTATTATTATTTCTTGATTTTACATTTTGTTTTTATCATTGTATTTATATCTTTGTATTTTATATTTGAATATATCGGTTAATTCCTAGTGAACTGGCAGTGCAGAAGCTTAACAAAAACACACATGCAAATACATAACGGTGCTTCATAAAGCTGTACTATACACACACACACACACACACAAAGGGACATAAGAAATTTGCCGACAACTACTAGAATAACTAAGACGTTTGCAACTAAAATATTAGTATTTTCTTTCTTCAGCAGCCTGTGTAGAACTGTGTTGGTTATATGTCTAAGATCTATTGTATAGAACACACTGCACTTTATACAGAGTGGCAGAAACTGGAATTGAAATGGCCATTCCTTCCAATACTGTATAATTGGTGACAATGAAGTGAAGAAGAGTAAAAATTTTAATTAAAAATCACTAACTCATATTTCAGTCAACGTAATCCTTTCATTAGTGACAGGATACCTTAGGACAACGGCTACTTGCCAAAAATGACACTTAAGCTGCTAGCAAAATGTAATTACAGTTTTAATTTCTTAAGTGAGTTACACAATTACAGGTGCTGTTGACTTTAATTAAAACTATAGGGAAAAGCAATAACCATACAGCAAACGCTTGATCAGAAAATATATCTCATTTTCCTATGTAGTTTTCCTTGGGTTTATTGTCAATTACAAATGATATGGAGCTTACCAACTTTGTTGAATAAAGTTGTACTGGAGATTAAATAAATGAGTTGTAGTGACAAGGGAATACTACAACAACATTACAAATTCACAGCTCAATTTATTATTCCTCATTGCTGCTAGCTTAAGAGGAACTGAATGTGGATTTAAAGTCAGTTAATAGGAACAGAAAAATCTTAAAACAAGTCTGAGTATTGGAATCTATTGGACTATCAACATAATAAGAACAGGCAGGCTTTTGACCTCTGTTCAGACTGGGCACAGCAAAGCTTGAGGTGAAGGTAGAAACAGCAATGTCCAAAAAAACCTTTTATCTACAGCTGTTGCCACATCAAAGGAATGCCCCAAGATGAACACTGCAATGTTTTGAAGCAGTTTGAGATATCAGGCTTCTTCTTAGCCAATGTAAGACCAAATGTCTTTTCCTATCTTTTTAGGCAATGATTAGTAATCATCTATACATTCTCCATTGCCATGTCAAGCACATGGCTACTATTTGTCTGGAAGCAGAGGTACAAAGAGACATGCAGGAGGAATATATCATCACAGTATGACTAAGAATTCAACAAGAGTTATTCCTTTGCTCATTTTCATGCTGGCTGAAACTAATAGGAGCTGTATTCCAACATATTTCAATGGCCCCAGTGACATTCCCTTTAATTTTCCACTACTGCCCCACTACTACTGAGTGGGGTTCTGGCTGCAACCGGAAACAAATAGGCAGCAACACTGGAATGTTGAATGGCACCAACTTGAAGAGAACAGTTCTGAAACAATGACCAGCTTTTCTACTCATAGGGCTGTTCACAGTCCTATAATTCATTCATTCATTCATTCATTCATTCATTCATTCATTCATTCATTGGTAGATCCAATATTATTGCTATTTCTTAGGACTAAACTAAACATGCCAGAAGAGGTACATCAGTGAATCTCCTAAGGAAGCTTGAGCAACAGGATTTCAGTGAATTTCAGCACAAATGACATGATCTTTCCATGTCAGGGTAACGTGCAGGTCAGAACACTTGCAGTATACTTCTGAAATATACAGCAGAACTCGTGTACTCCCTGAGTGTTATTTTTTGACTCGGTGAGATATATTATAATTTTGATATCTGTGTTTGAACAAATAATAAGTATATATTTGTCTCTTGAAAGATTGAAACAAATTATGATTTTAATGAGAATATGTACATGTTTTAATGGGGTTTAATATTTAGATTACTTAGCAAAGTGTATGGAAGAAGCCTATGAATGAATATACAGTATGTGAAATAGAGTTATTCATTTATCTCTGAACTTTTTTTTTCTTTTTAGAAGAGGGACATTGTCATAGTGAAGAAGGATAAAGGATTTAATATTTACTTCATGTGCTACAAGCCAAACTGATATTGATTCAATTCTTCAGAAATTTCCATTTTATTAATATGGGATATAGTGGTTCTATATCCATAATGCAAAATGACAGAAGTGGCCCAATATTGCTGCACAATATAATGCCCACATTATCAGCAGAAAAAAAGGATACTAAGATTTACGTACAAAGGGCAGCCTGAATGTTGACAACAACACAACAGCAGAAATCAAAAGGCTGCCCTCTTATGCTCACTACCGTTCACACTTGTTGAAAAACGGACCCTTTTTATCAGTTAGACAAGCACAAAGCAATTTTCATGCTTGTTTTGCAACAAGTGTGAACATCTATTTAAGTCAGGCCTGAATTCTCACTAGAGCATAAATAAAGTCCATCCTACCATCCACTTAATAATGAAAATGCAGACTTCACCAAAGAACACCATGCTACTGAAAGGCAGGGACAGTAAGAAGACCTAATTTAAGACATATTGTCTTAATAACGGAAACCAAACTTGTTAGTATACAAACCCGAGCAGAAAATGGTGGGAAAGTTAACATTACTTGGAAAGAGGGACAGTGAGAACACTTAAAACCTAACATGAGACATTGTTGGTTCACAAACTCTGAACAGAGGTGTTAGGAATTTAGGACATTTAGGATATTTTGAAGGTCATTAGCTCATATAGTTACCACCCTACCCCGCCCCCCCAACAAATTACTGGACAATTTTGAAGTTATAAGATGGATGGATTCATAGAAACTTTGACAGGATATACAGTAGGCACCAAAGCTCTGCTAACATCAAGTAAAACCACCCCCAAACACAAAGCAATAAATCAGTGATTGCACAGCTTAACTGAGTGAGTTTCTGAAAATTTGCTTTCTCTTCTTTTTAAAAATGTCTTTTTCAATATTTTTATAGAATTCCTTTTCTGTGTGAAGCATGAATGGCTCTTTGGCTAGGCAGAAGTTTACAAATTCTCTTCAGAGTCAGCTTAGTGGGCTTTGACTTAGAGGGTAACATGTTCAGATTTTCCCAGATTTGGAAGTCATCTCCCCCTAGTTTTTCCCAGCATTTGAGCCCAATATAATCCATATCTCCCTTCCCAGCTTAAATGAGCATACTTTCATACTTAGTTTCCTTATTATCTCATCCCTGTTCTATCTATCTTTACTAACATCTATTTTTAATACAAAGATTATAGCATATTTAATCTCAACAATCTATTCAAACTTGCTGTTTACCTCTTCAATATTAAGCAATTTAGGATAGATTTGGCTAACTATATACAGTATATTCTATATATCATCCACAGTATATTTACCCATTCTTCCAAAAATGCCTAATTTCAGCAATCATCACTAATTCAATTTAACACTTTATGGGCTCTTATGAGAGAGCTACCTCCTGGTTTATATGTTTCACTTTATGCACAGAAGTTCTTGCCTATACCTAACTGCCCCTATTCTTTTAAAAATCTAACAGATTAACATTTATTTATATATCAGTTTTATCTTCACATTTCCATTTCCGTTTCCCATATCATATCAATTAACTAGTGGCCTTTGACCAGGCATGTCCAAACTTCGGCTCTTCAGATGTTTTGGACCACAACTCCCAGAATTCTAAGCTTGGCCTATTTCAGACCAGGGTGACAAGAGGTCAAAGCTGACTATAAGACAACTGGCACTAGCTGTATTCAGAGTGATGAAGCTGTTTGGATGAGTAGTGAAACATTTCTATCTCTCAAGAAATAGAAGTCCAGTTGCCATGACCCAACTTCCTGGTATGAGCAAATGAAACTGTTAAGAATAACTTCAGGGGGGGAAAATGGATAGGTGCTTTATGTTGGAGAAATTTTACATTCCCTGCCATCACAGTACTGTTCCCCAATCCACTTTACAATGTTGTTGTCATTGCTACTGGTGCTGCTGCTTTGAACACAAAGACAACAGAAGATGCATTGTCCCATGCCTCATACAATATGTTTGGCATGACCTTAACTCTGCACATGCCTGCCAGTTCTCATATGGTGTCACACACCATCCACAATAATTTCTCCACAGGAACAGCCATCAGGAAATGCAATCAGCAGGTAACAGTCATATTGAGGAGCAGAGATTCTTTATTTATTGTTGTTATGTGAGGAGGTTAGTTGTAGGAGGCTGTCTTGTCAATGTGTATTGACCATTTGACCCGTTTTTAACCTGCTTCTAAGAAACCATTTTGTGCAGGCAACCAGACTGGATTGTGAAAGCGGGAGTAACTGAGGTGGCTCACACACATGAGTTCAAATCTCTCAGCCAAGGAAACCTACTGGGAGGTGGCAGAGGCAAACCACTTCTTGAAGATTTCACCTACTTAAAAGCCTATTTGGTTTGCCATAAGTTAGAGGAAGTATTAAGGCACCACTTTGTCTATTCTAATTAAATTGTGATATTTTGTTTTAATTACCAGCTTCAATTATGGAGTCTCTCCTGTTGCTTTACTCTTTAAATAACATGATGTAAACAACTTTGGGTTCTTTTTTCCTTTTCAAATGTGCTTTCTGGAATACTCACATACATTAAGCATCAAAAAACTGTAATTGTTGTTGTAGCAGGTGCTGTAACACCTGCGACTCCCATTGCTTTGTCTTTATTGCGTGTTACCACAAAACAATCCAAATGACTGCAGTTTTGTCAATATTTGTCAGCAATCACTTTCTTCTTCCATTTATGGAAAGTTCTCCCAATTGTACGAAAATTTTTATAGCTGCTTATTTCTGGGTGGCAGAGAGAAACAAAGGGCAATATTGCCCACAGAAATATTTATATGTGCAGAATATTAACCAAACGATATTGCTACATGTTTAACACATTAAATTGGACTAGGTTCACTCAGCCTTCCATCCTTCCGAGGTCGGTAAAATGAGTACCCAGCTTGCTGGGGGGCAATGTGTAGCCTGCACACTGTAATTAAAATTGTAAACCGCCCAGAGACCACTTGTAGTGGTATGGGGCGGTATATAAGCAGAACACTTTGCTTCCTTTGCTTTAGGCATGGGACCATTTGGACCTTCAGATGTTAGTGTCCAGCTCCCAAGAATCCTGGACAGTATGTGGACTATTGAGTGGTGATGGGAGCTATGGACCAAAATACCTGGAGAGAAAAGATGCAGCTTATTGGAAGGAAGTTAATGTTTTCCTTCTCTCCATACACCTTATAAGTAGTGTTTCATTTCTTTGCACTCATATGTTTCAGTTTTCTCTGTTCCATTCTAATGCTGCTTAAGATATTGTATAAGATGTTGGCTAATGCTATGTGAGCTGTATCATTAGATAAATCAAGAGTAAAGCTACATTAAATCCAGTGTCCAAAAAGGTTTCGAACAAAACTTCCTTCAATTACAGTTCTACAATGAAGCTACAATGCAAAGATATTATACAGCTGGCTAACAGTATAATTCCCTCTCTGAATACAGTGGTTTTAGGGAGTAGAATTAGGCACAAGTACTTCCTGCCACACAAAAGCTCCTTCCGTTGCCTGAAAGAGAATACAGTAGATAGACCTGTTCTAATGGCTGGTCTGAAGAACCAGACAACAGGATGACCTGAAAAGAAAATACTGCTGGTTAAGGTCTAGTGACAGAAGAGCCAAAAGGGGAAGTAGAGAATGGGTAGTAAAAGCTAGGAACCCAAGGACATATCTACCATACTGGCGTAAAATGAGATCAGAATCAGGTTAGACCTAACTAACTTCTAACATCCCTAGGCTGAGAGGAATTTGGATTCAGCATAGCTTGAGCTGAGGAGGGTTTTTTTATCTCACAGCTGACTTTTGACTATCTTTGTTATTTGTGATTGCACTCGAAATCTTCTGCTGCTGTTATCTCTAATGTGATATTCTATTACAATCTATGAAGAATCATTCTATTGTTCTTACATCCAATCAGACTTCAACAGAAAGAAAATACATCCCATCAGACGAAAGTTCCGAACATTGATAGGACTGCTGTACAATAGATATTAATCGAGTCTGCCCTGCAGTCTTGTAGGTTAAGGAGATTATTTGCACACATACATACATGCTTATCATTGGAATTTATATGCTCTGGCTTTCTCCCAGTAATTATTGTCATCCCCAGGTTCCACAGCTATGCAGCTAGAAAAGAGGGGGAACATTCACTCTGCCCCATCTCCAATAGAGATGGGCAAAAAACGACAATTTTTTTGTTACTGTTCTCCGTTATTCGTTCCATTATGTAACGGTACGAATAATGACTGTTGCGATGGGGCAGGCTCGAAGGGAACAGAACCAAGAAAATTTTCTTCAGTTCTGTTCGTTTCCGTTACTGGCGTCGCTCCGCTCACACAATGAAAAATGGAGCAGCGGAGGGCGGTGAGAGGGGGCTGGGCCTGGTGGAGCCTCTTTGCCCCCTCCCCGCCGGAGCCGACGTGAGACTTTGCCGGTCTCGTGAGAAGAGGCGAGATCCGAGCCCTTATGGGCTGGGCTCTGGGATCTCAGCCACATGACGAAGCGGTGATGGTGCAGCCGGCTCGGAAGCTGGAGCGGAGGGCATCGTTGGAGCACGGGGGGAGTGCAGCGACACACCCCCAGGTTTCCTGGGTCTAGGCCAGGGGGGTGCGGGGCGGCGGTCTGCCAGGGCAGTGGCTCCCGGGGCGGAGTGGTTTCCAGGGAGAAGGGCCCCAATTAGGGCTGCACTGCGTGGAGCTCCAGGGATAGCGACCTGACGGGGGTGGCAGATGGTGTGGCGGATCGGTCCTTGGGGAGGGGGCCCAAGGGAGGGCAGCACTCGGTGGTGCTCCGGGGGTGGTGGCCTGTTGGGGGTGGTGGCCGGAGCAGCGCCCGGCTCTGGGAGGACTCCCTGTGGCCACGGGATCACTCCCCCGGCAGGCTTGCCACTGGCTCCGGTGGCACCTGGCCCCGGGAGGGCTCCCTGTGGCTGCGGGAACGGCTCTCCCGGCCTGCATGCCGCCGGCTCCGGTAGCGCCCAGCCCTGGGAGGGCTCCCTGCGGCCGCAGCTTGCTGCCCCCGGGCCCCCGAAAAACAGAAACAGAATGAAGCGGACCCCAGGGCCCAAATAACGACCACAAAACACCATTTTGGCATTTTGTGCCCATCTCTAATCTCCAGTAATGAGGAGTTGGGGAAAATGTGTAACACATGACCATCATGGCCTTGCCAATGTTGACAGTGGGACAGAGTGACTTAAAAGCCAACCGTGCACCAACACTTGTGTCTGAGAATCTTCATAGACAATGCTGGTCTGGTTGTTAGCTGCTGCTAGACAATGGGAGGGCTGCAGCAGCAGTGTGACTCAATGTTCAAGGGTGAATTAGGCAAAAAGAAAGCAGGTGATCAGAGGTGGATATACATTTGGGACTGCAGTTAGCAGATGGATGAGCATTCTCCTCATTGCAAAGAAGGGTAGACAGAACTTTATAATTAAGTGATTGGTATGCTATCCTCTATATACTCTTCCCTATAATGAGACCAGAGATGTTGGCAAAGCCAACTGAAAGGCAATAAGAAGAATTGGCTGCTGAAAATCTGTGGGGTCCTGAGTGAGTTTGTGGCTACTCCTCCAGTTCTGTGCACCACAGTTTAAAAAGGATGTTGACAGCCTTGAACGGTCCAGAGGAGGGTGTCCAAGATGATTGAGGGTCTGGAAGAAATGTCTTACAAGGAGTGGCTTAGGGAGCTGGGAATATTTAGCCTTACAAAAAGAAGGGTGAGAGGGGATATGATAGCTATGTTTAAATATTTGAATAGGATGACACATTGAAGAAGGGACTCGTGTTTTTCCCCATGGCTTCAGAGACTAGGACGTAGAGCAATGGTCTCAAACTACAGGAAAAGATTCAATTTAAACATTAGGAAGAACTTTATAACAGTTAGACCTGTTTGGCAGTGGAATATGCTGCTACAAAGGGTGGTGGAGTCTCCATCTTTGGAGGTTTTTAAGCAGAGTCTGGATGGGCATATATCAGGAGCACTATGAAGGGGCTTCCTACATGGCAGGGGGTTGGCTAGATGGCCCTTGAGGTCTCTTCCAACTCTATGATTCTATGATTCCTCCTTCAGGTATTCAACAGCAGTTAACCGTCAGAGGTAATGCACACTTAGCATCACGAGAGGAGTCACAGGAGAAGTTTTGTGCCAAGAGTTGTGCATACCAAGCCTCCAGCAGATCTTCAGGAGGACACATTCTGCAATTTATTTTTTCTTTCCTTTTTTCCATGTATTTAATATATCTTAACCTTCCATCATTATCCCTTCCCATTCTATATCATGCTGATATTGTTGCAAGTCATTCCCAGCTCTCTCTTTATGGGGAGAAATTGTTAAATTGGGTCTTTGTCTGAATTGAGGGGTGTGTTTTTATGGGGGGGAGGGGAGTGGAGAAAGTCAGAGAGCTGCTATTATTTATTTATTTATTTATTTATTTATTTATTTATTTATTTATTTAGCTTGTATGCCGCCCACTACCCAAAGGTATCTGGGCGGCTCACAATCAAAAAAATTGTTCAGGGCAAGGGCCAATATGGTGGAGAGGGGCAGCAAAAGAGCTCAAGTCTAGTTGTTTGCAGAGGCTAAGATTATAACAGTACCAAAGCACCGAGGAGCTGTCAGGTGGCTCTGACACCTGGCTTAGTACAGAGAGCCATCCACCTCAGGAGTGGAGTGTTGATAAAAAGGGTCACCTTTCACCTAGGATGCACCGCAGATTCATGAGGAACCCTGTATTAAATCATTAATAGAATGGTCCCAAAGAGGAATATTTTTCTTTCTTTCACCATTTCAGTGAGATGCTGCAAAGGATATTGGTTTGGGTGTTTATTTTAGACGCTGATGTCAGCAAGTCAGTTTATTGTTATGGACCTTGGACCAGTCATACCAACAAAAAGAAAGCTTTGCAAATTTTTGTTCTTAAAACTCTAACACTTTCTGCCTGTTGGCCCATTGCCCTCTTTCTGTAAAATGATCAAAATGTTGTGGATTATTAGGTCAGTTTCCAATCATCGCGTGGTAGCAGGACTTGCCTTTAGTCTCTGGTTACAGACTCAGCGGCCCCATTACTGTTCCACAGGAGAAAAAAGTTTGGCAGAATTGATTTCTCATTGAAACACTCATTTGGGGAATCCTGGATTTTGTTCAGTTGAGATGATACTTGTTTAAGTTCATGGAAAATAGCCAGCACTGTTTTTCCAGTCAGTATGCACTGCTCCCCCACCATGTTTAGTAGTTGTTCGGTAGATGGCATTAATCCTTCTGTTATTTCTGCATTTGGACTTACCAAAACTTGGACGGCATCATCTAACGAAATTTGTATTGCCATGGTAGTTTTTTAGCTGGGTGACAAGGAGGAGCTGGTAGTTGGTGGAATTTCAACAGATAAAACAGAAGTGTTCTCATTTGCAACACAGTTGTTTGTAATTGCCATGCTATCTGACTGTAACATTGTATATGTGTTCAGAGAAACCAATGTTACAAACTTTTTTCTCAGTCCATATAATTAAGTACACTAACTGAGGCAGATTTGTTGCGCTGCCTTGGTCAGCTGACTTTGTCCAGAAAGAGTCCTCTGCCACATTTTCCCCCATACTGAAGGGCTCTTTAGTCCAATTTTCAAATTCAGAAGAAAAAGCTACAGAGCAGATCCACTTCAGTCCAAGGCAGCAACAAACAGTACAGCTGTTGCCTCTACCCTTAGCAGGTGTAGAATGAACAGTTTATTTTATTTTATTTTATTTTATTTTATTTACAAGATTTTTTAGCCGCCACACTACTAGGTTGTTAGGTCCCTGCCAGAGCCGGTCTCAGACACTGAGGAGTTAAGGTCAGAGGAACCCGCAGAGGCTTCTGCAGAACCTCCAGCAGCTGACTCCCATAGTGATTTATTTGTCTCAGGAGAGTCTTCTCCTCCCTGGAGAGCTGTCAGCTGCAGAAAGCAAAGAATCACAGCAAAGCAGAGGAGAGATAAACTATTGGAGACTTGGAGGCATTTACATTCACATAACCCAGAGTTTTAGCAGAATGAGGGTTTATGGAGAAGAGTGGTGCCTTCTTAGGACCATAAATCAGCATTCAGGGGTCAGACCACCTTTTGGGGAGCAACAAGTCGCTAAGTAGAGATGGGCACGACTAGGAAAAATGACGTTTTCGAGTTGTCGTGTGTCGGAGGCGGCCCGTGTCGGCTCGTTTCCGTTTTTCCCGAAACTTCGCAAAAAATAGTAGTTTCGTTTTTCATTTTTTCGTCTGTCGTTAAACTGGTTTTGGGGGGGAGCGGGCTCCTGGAGGCACCTCTCTGGGGTGGGTGCCTCCTCTGGCCCGCTGTAGGGGAAGCGGGCTCCTGGAGTCACCTCTTTTTTGGGGGGTGGGTGCCTCCTCTCCTCACCCGCTAGGAAGGGAAAGCAGGCTCCAGGAGACCCCTCATGGCATGGGAGTCTCCTCTCCTCACCCGCTGCTGCAAAAGGGCATGCATAGCCATATGGATATGCATACCAAGTTGCACGCAGAGACACAGCAGACTGGCAGAGGCACCCCTCTTTTTGGGGTGCCTTCCCTGCAACAGTCGGTGATGGTGAGACACAAGCAGCACTCGAGGGCATGGTTTGCATGGCACTGCTGCTGCAGGAGGAGTCAGCCAGAGCCACAAGTGGCCGACTGGCAGACTCTGCACCCGGTGTTTCTCACCAAGAAGGGAATTGTACTTGTGTGTAGTGCAATGCAAGTACAGATCTGGCTTAGGCAACAGGGTTAGCGCAAGGGCTAGTTACTGGTGAGGTTAGGGTGAGTATTGGGGTGCACCTCTGGGTGCCTCTCTGACCCACTAAGAGGACAGTGTACTGTGGTGTATGGGTAAGGAATCAAGGATTAGGGTTAGGGATAGGGGGCTAGGGCAGGGTTTAGTGGGCTTTTTGGCACATCCCAGAAGTCTCAGTGGCCAAGTGGCCATGCGATTGGTGGGATGGCTCCAAAAATTTGCATGGTCCACTCCCACATGGCCACTTGGCCAGCCCATCATTGTGCAGGTGTAAAAAAAATAAAAAAAAATAAAATCAATGGACAGGGGAGCCGGAGGAGACATTTTGTTGCAAGAAAAACCACCACTGCTACTGTAAAAATTCTGGCAGCAGCATAGCAATTTTCGCATGTTTCTGTGGTGCTTGTGTCTGTGTGTTTTTGGACCACTCCATGATTTCAAAAAAAATATTGCGGTCACCGCCCCATTTTGGATCCACCGCCCGCACCGCATGGCATGGCGTGGCGACTCGAGTCCGGCTGCCCAGGACAGGAGAGGGGGGGAGGCCGGGACCCCCCCCCCAGAAACCACCCCTCTGGTAGGTGCACTACTGCACATGCACAGGCTTTCCGCCTGCTTTTTTTTTGGCCGGGAATGGGGGGGGAGTTTAAAACTTTTTTTCTGTGCCGCTTCCGCTTTTGCGGCGGCCGGCGGCGAGACTCCCCCCCGCCGCCGCCGTTGCTGGTGCAAGCCTGCGGCGGCGAGTCCAACAGAGCAGAACAGGACAGGACAGGAGGAGAGTGGGGGAGGCCGGGACCCCCCCCCCCAGAAACCACCCCACTGGTAGGTGCACTCTCAGAGGCAGGCATATTTCCGCCTGCTTTTTTGGCTGGAATGGCCGGGAATCAGGTTTTTTTAACTTTTAAAAACTTTTTTTCTGTGCCGCTTGGCATCGCGGGATCGCCACGATGCCAGGAACGACCGCGACAAATCAGACCCAATTATTCTTTAGTCAGTTCGAGTTCGAGTTCTGGCGGAGTAATTCCTGTTACCGTTTCCGTTCCGTAACGGAAACGAGTAACGGAAACGGAAACGGGAATTCCGCTAAGTCGTGCCCATCTCTGTCGCTAAGGCTTGCCCTAATCCATGTGCCTTGTTCCTAGATTCCTGAACCTCTGTCTCTTCTTGACTTGACCTTGGATCTCGTCTCTTGGCTCTGAATTCTCCTGCTCCTTGGATTTAGCATAAGCATTTGTTGCATACCAGTTTCAACCTTGGACTTTGTATCTTGGATTTTGCTTAGCTACCAGATTTGGTGCCTGCCTTTGAACTCTGTTAACCCTGAACCTGCTGTGCTGTGCTTTATCCTGAGGTCTCAGTAAAATCTTGGACTTCATCTGTGTGTGAGTGTGTGAGGCCTGACACAGGTTTATGATAAAAAGCTGAGTTCTCAGCATTTGTGTAACTTCCTAGTATAGAACTTTAGCATCTGGTAGTGTAGCCTGCATACTGTAATAAAAAAAACACCTGTAAACTGCCCAGAGACCACTTGAAGTGGTATAGGCAGTATATAAGCAGAACACTTTGCTTTTTGTTTTTGGTAGCTCAAATCAGCTGTCTCATCCCATCTATCCATTCAGTTGGATCTGACTCTTGGTCACTTTGTGGATCAATGCTCTCCATGCATTTTTATCTCTTACTGTATAGCTCCTTTTAGCTCCATCAAGGTGATTCCAATGACCCTTCTCATGTCAATCCATTGAGTATGACAGTTTTTGTTTGGTTTCCAGAGATATGTTTGGTTTGACTCTGTCTAGGTCAACCTTGCTGGTCATCATTACTGTCCAGGGCTTTTGTAGTGGTCATCTCCAGCACCACAATTCAAATGTCTCTATCTTTTCCCTATATGTCTTCCTCAAAGTCCACAGGTCACAGAAAGACATAAAACACACATAGACCAAAAAGTACATAAAATATTTATAAAACTATTTACCAGGAACTAGATTAAATTTAAAACTAGAAGAATCTAGATACAAAATCTGAGGAGCTGGGTAAAAAGCATAAAAAGATAAAAGACAAGAGAACAGTGAGAAAAAGAAACCTGCTGCCTCATCTGCCTAGAATTGCATCTCTAGAGGTAGATGGTGCATTACGCAGTGACTTATTTATTTTATATTACAAGAGGCATGACATTTCTAGATGTTTCCCACTGATTGTGATGGTTCAGTTGAGGGGGGGCACCCTTATGGGTCAATCCTTCAGTTGATTTCTGGTTTGATAACAGAGCAGTTGTCCACATTATGAAGAAGATGTCTTTCAGATCAACCAGGGTTGTGAGGTAAGATACTGTAGATAGTTCTCATTTGCTTATTTGAAGGATTATTGCTGTACAGGAGTGCAGCAATATATATTGTCCAACAGAGCATTCCATAAGGCAACTCAAAAATAATAGTAACTGGGGATGCACCAAACAAATAGATAGATAGATAGATAGATAGATAGATAGATAGATAGATAGATA
>JAHTLZ010000085.1:3822203-3832940 GCA_023846285.1 Phrynocephalus versicolor | reverse complement strand
AGATAGATAGATAGATAGATAGATAGATAGATAGATAGATAGATAGAGATAGAAATAACTTTGAAATTGGACCTCGGTTCAACACCAAATTTAGAACAGATATAGGAAACAACCTCCGCTTGCACTATGTACACTTGTTTAAAAATAGCCCTGAAAATTGTTGTGTGTTTGGGTGAGAAGTGATTAGCTGAAGCAAAAAGGAATTAGCTTCTTAGTTTTTGTCCTGATTGGTGTTACACTATGAATAATAGTGAGAAGAAATGGGTATTTTGTAGACCATCTTAACTGCTGCCATTTGCATTGTCAAAATTTAGGTTGCCTTTTGCTATGTAGGGTTTTGCATCATTTTTTCCTGCTGGCAACATGCACATGACAATTGTGGTGTGATAAAGGATCATTTCCTGCCTTTCTGAATCATATGTACAGGAGAACACTATCCCATACTGATAAACCAGAAGTTTTTAAAATAATTGAATAATGTTCTAGTTTTGGCCAGGCGTGTGCTAGGACTGTACAATAGTATTGCTGATACATTGTTCTGCCCACAGATGTAACAGTTCAGGGAAATGACCTCCAATGCTTGTGAAAGACTAAAGCACTTCCCAATCAACTTTGGAAACTTGAAAGAATGAATGAATGAATCTTTATTTACGGTTTTTAACCAAATCAAGAAATATCAAAATATCAGTTTACCAGAATAAAACAGTTTGCCATGATAAAACATTTTAAAAACATAGTAAAACCTTTGATAAAAGCTGCAAAGTACAAACAGGACTGTTATATAAATAGTCAATATTAAGAAGATAGATAAAATAATATATTGAGAGTCGAGTCAACATCAAACCCCTAAGTGGAGTCCACACTCTATATGATCATCAGGAGCTAGGGTTACTGGCAATCATGAGCCGGCGTACAACTACTGCAGCAGTACAAAATCTGGCGACACAATTTGAGATCTGCTGGGACCTGTCAGAAAGAAGTAACTTCACATAGAATTTGGCAGGTCTCCCAGGAAATTTATTAATAACAGGTTGAATAAGTTCCTTGCGTAGGTCACGATAAAAAGAACAATAGAGAAGTACATGGGTGACCGTTTCTACCTGATTCATTTCACATGGGCACAAGCAATTTGGGAGGGGAATATTCTGAAATTTCCCATCCAAAAGCTTGGAAGGGAGCACATTCAATCTGGCTAAAGTGAAAGCTCTTATAATCTTTGGGGGCATTGAACCAGTCAGGTATTGGGGTATAGTAAATTCATTATAAGTAACTCCACTGTGATTACCCAAAAGGCTCACATGTTCTTGGAGTTCTATATCCCAGATCCTACGTTTAACTGCAACTTTGGCATTAATGTAGCCCATTTCTTTTAGGATACTATTGGAGAAGCCAATTTGCTGTATTTCTTTTACTACAAGCTGTTTCCATTCTGACTGGAAAGAGTCAATTAGTACCAGAGGGGTCAAACCTTCTGTGGCAAATATAAGTTTTAACCAATAATTGATCATGAGGACTTTGACCCGTGCTCTTATAGGTACTAAACCAGCCTCCAAGCGAAGAGCTACGTTTGACGTACAGGGAGGTACAGCCAGGATTGATCTCAAAAATTTTGCCTGTACTACCTCCAAAGGATGAACATTTGAACATGCGAAAATTTGGGAACCGTACAACATTTGAGAAATAACTTTACCTTTGAAAACCTGGATTGCTGGAGATACTTGTCGCCCTCCTTTAGGACCTCCAATGCTTGTGAAAGACTAAAGCACTTCCCAATCAACTTTGGAAACTTGAAAGAGTAAGGTAGAGAAGGCCATGAGGTTTGCACTCACACCCAGTACTCAAAGGGGTTGTGAAAGGGCTTTCCGGTTCCATAAAGTTACTTATTTAGCTTTGGAGCACTGGTGTCTGCAGATCTTGAACTTCTGCACACATTTGTTTTGGGGCTATTTCAACTATGGTGGCAATTAGGGAGAGGCACGTTACAAATAATGACATGATCTTTCATTGTTTCATAACATTTTGAACCATTTCAAAATGAAACGGCAGACAGTATGTCATTCTGTAAGGAAATGAAATGATGTTTTCTGTTTGGGAGGAACCGAAAGCAAGATCTGCTGGCTGTTTCCCTGCTAGATTCTTGCCCACTACCCCCTCCCAGCTTGTTTTGACAGCTAAGAAGCAGGTAGCTAGAGAGAACAGAGCAGCTAGGCAGCAGTAAATTAGCTGCCTGACTTCTCCCCTGCCACCTTCCTTCTCTCCTGCCACCCCCTCCTCCCAGGATGTGTGAGTGTTGGACAGGAAGCTGTGGGGCAGCCCCCACTGCCCACAGCCTCCCTGTCTAGAACCCCCCCCCCTGGGAGGAGGGGGAACATGGGAGAAGGAAGGAGGCAGTGGCAAATTCCAACTGAGCTTGAATTTACCACTGCCTGCTCTGTTATCCTTTGCTTCCTCCCTCCCCCCCTTAAGCAGGGAGTGCTGTGTCTCTGTCCAAAAAACCTACCTTGGAGGAGGGGGGAGCATGGGAGACAGGCAGATAGGTGCAGGTTCCCTCTCCCCACACACCCCGACCTGTCAAAAAAAACAACAGCTGGGAGGCGGAGAAAGGGCAAAAGGCAGAAAGGAGCAGGATTTTTTAAGGTCAGGGTGTGGAAAGGGGAATTCCCCTCCCCCACACCCAAAACTTTCAAAAAGCCTCAGCTGGGAGATGGGTTGCAAGGGAGAATGGACCAAGCAGCAGGAAATTCAAATGAACACTGTTTGCCACCCGCCTCCCAGCTGGGTTTTTTTTAAAAAAAAAAAAAACAGATCTGGGGAAACAATTCAGAAACTGCCGTCATTCAGGTGGGTTTTTTGACAGGTGGGGCTGTCCCCCACCTGTCAAAAAAAAAAACCCACCTGGGTAGTGGCAGCTTCCAAATTGTTTTGTTACTCATTTCATTTCATTCCAAACTTCTATTAAAAAGTCATTCAATAACAAAATGAAACACACTGCATAACAAAACAAAACAAAATAAAACAAAACACAAAATTTCCATTTTGTGCCCATCTCTAGCAGCAATGGAATCAGTGGACAAATCAACTCACAAGATTAATCAGTGGAGGTCTCACTGGTACAAGTGCTACACATGCCCTTTCATGAAATAGTTAGGACTGGATTTGATGTTTATCTTTTGCTTCTCAGGGGCCCATGAGGCATGCACTCCTTTGAGGAGCAACATCCTAATCTGGTTGGTAACATCGGTAAGACCGCATTTAGAATAAGGGGGATGGCAACCTTGGAGTGGACAGGTAGAACCAACATGTGTTGGGCTGGCCTTTTTCCAACCTGCTCTTGGCCCTGCAAGGTTAGTTGTTCATTCTAGGGAAAGTTGACAAAAAAACCAAAAAACACCTGGGTAGCAGCAGCTTCTGAATTGTTTTGTTACTCATTTCATTTCATTACAAACTTCTATTAAAAAGTCATTTTGAGGGCAGTTGAAGATCTCCCTAACATTTGCTGTCACTGGCCAGTGATGATAATTGTCTGGACAGCTAACCTGGGTATGGAAAAGGGGTTTTGACTTTCCTTGTTTGAACTGGTCATGGAGGTGGGATCAAAAGGGAAGGGAAGGTCTGGGTTGTGAAGCACAGGAGTGAGAGTGTTACTTAGAACACACAGGCATCCAAATTGATTGCCCTGAGATGTTCTAGGATGACAACATGTACTTCTCAGATGGTAGAACAGACATCGGAAGTTCGGAACTTAGGGAGGGCTATCAGCTGTATTTGTCTGCTTGATGGGGTTGGGAGCTAAGCATGAGGTAGCCCCTTCTATGGTGGGTAATACATCAAGACAGGTGGTAGTGTAAGCCCCACAAACCACCATATGGCAATCAGGTCCACTAAATAGGTAGCACAAATTGTGAGTTTCAGATGCACAAGCAGGGATAGACTTCTGAGGCAACTTCAGGATATAGCTAACTTTGATTTATGAGAATTAGGTTGGAGATGGATCAGAGAATGGTCCTGCCCCCCCCAAATTGAGCTGGCTGGGGCAGGACTGGCCATGTACATCAAGACCTGGAACAAGGAACAACTTGCACAGTACAAGCTGCAGTGGGGGCTGGTTGTTCCTATGTGTTATCTTTGACTCCACCTCATGTCAGAGGATTAAATACTTAATTAAGTTTGAAAATCATTTACCATGTCTCATTTCTTTATTTACTGGTTGGGAGGGGGCAATTATTTTGCTTTTTGGTCTTTCATGTTTATTCTTGCAAATGCACGTTAACTACACTTTCAGTACAGTGTTGTATAGATACTAATGACAATACCCTGTGGTCTTTACAATACAGGTGTGAACCTAATTTATGCTGCACACACTCAACTGGAAATAAGCAACTATATAAAATTTCACAAAGGTTTATCCTTAACATATACCCTGAGAATCGTTCTCAGAGGCTGTTTATCTGACCATATATGAAATGGGTGGCTTCCCATTTCTCTTCTTCCCAAGGGCATTGTTAGATTTTAATTAACATTTGTTGTTAGTAAATCCTTGAATTAAGAGTGCAATGTAAGTGTGATTACCAGTATGGGCTAATTATAGCAGCCACTGTCATAATACCAACATTTAATTGCATACAAATTATTCAAATCTGAATTTACTAAAATGAGGACTGCCTGTGTTCATGCCAATTACAGACCAAATTCGACCCTGTACTGCTTCAGTCAGAAGGACGGCCAAATACGGTCAGTCTAATAATGATGTTCCTGCCTCTAGCTTTTGCAGCCCATAATATGCACAAGAGCTGGAGATGAACAAAAGCTATATTTGTTAATGTCAGCTTGAGGATCATGGTATTTTACTGTTAGGTCGACCCGGACGTACCTACAGACAATTCAATCCTGTACAAACCTATTCAGCAGCAAACTTATCTTCACCTTGCAAATGCAGATGAGGATCTGCTGCATTCTTCACTTCATCAAAGAGAATAGCAAAGGATTTGCAGGTAATCTGAATATTGTTGTGGCAATGGCAATAACAATGGGTTATGTAAATTGCCCAAGTGTTTTCTCTCACAGCCACCCTATAAGTCCTTCTGTGCTAAGTTTGCATGCTCTTTTACTCTCAGGGACAAATGGCACTAGTTCCATGCAGGTCTCTCCCCCACCCCCCCTTCAAATTACAGAAGGAAAAAAAGAGAAAAAGCTTTTTGACCATACTTGAATAATCTTGCAAGGCTTTGAAATGCCTTCCTCAGCCATGGGTTCCAGAAAACTCAAGTGGGCGGGGCTATGGGAGGGAAAGGGTTTTTTTTTTTAAAAAAAGAAAAGCCTAGGGCTTTTAAAACTCCACCCAAGCCCTGCGCATTGGAGAAGCCCTGCTGCCGCTGCCACCGCTGAAGAGCCCAGGCAGAAGAGCGCATGGCAAGAGGCCCTGCCGCTGCCACTGAAGAGCCCAGGATGGGAGAGAGCGAGCATGCGGTGAGAGGCCCTGGCGCTGCCACCTCTGCTGAAGAGCCCATGCTTCCCAGGAGGAAGAGGAAGAGGAATGGCTTAGGGAACTGGGAATGTTTAGCCTCTCTAAAAGAAGGCTGAGGGGGGTATATGATAGCTATGTTTAAATATTTGAAAGGATGCCATATTGAAGAGGGGACGGGTTTGTTTTCCATGGCTTCAGAGACTAGGATTTGGGGCAATGGTTTCAAACTACAGGAAAAGAAATTCCATTTGAACATTAGGAAGAACTTCATGAGAGAGCTGTTTGGCAGTAGAATATGCTGCCCCAAAGGAGGATGGTGGAGTCTCCTTCTTTGGAGGTTTTTAAGCAGAGGCTGGATGGCCATCTGTCGGAAATATTGTGATGGGGTTCCTGCATGGCAGGGGGTTGGACTAGATGGCCCTTGAGGTCTCTTCCAACTCTATGATTCTAGGAGGAGGAGGAGGAGGAGGAGGGCTGCCTGGGAAGGGGTCTCGGTGCCCCCCACAAACCATTTAATTATAAAAATTTGTATCAAAAAACAAAAAAATGGAGGACAAAACAAAAGAAAACAAAACATAATTTTTCTGTTTCATGCCGATCCCTACAAGTAACCATTTGAAATTATCAAGTTCAAATAAGAATGTGAAATAATTTGCTTTTGTATCTGATGCTACTATGTAGATGATACTATTCTTAATTTTCAAATGATCTTACAGTCTTGTTATGTCAGTTCTTGCACTGATGCTATGCACTATGGGTGTTATTGCATTTTTACATACTGGAAAACGTGGATTATTGATACTCGAGTTTACTATCCAGTATCAGATCAGAATATGTAGTTCTTCTGGTTCAATATGAGAAGAACAGAGAGAATATTTTCTTGGTCATCCCTTTTTGCATTTATCACAGATATTTCCTTTGACTCTCTGTACCCACAATGGCAAGGAACACTCTACTGGTAAAAAGCAGCAATTGAAGGATATGAATTGTTTAAAAAAGAACAGAAAGACTAGAAAGGAAGGTGGAGTAGCAATATATGTCAAAATACATATTAAGGAATAGAAATAAAAGACAATGAGTTTGTTTTCCCCATTGAGAGCATCTGGATTAATTTAACTCAGGTGAAAACAAAAGGGATGTGGTGGTTGGAGTAAACTATCAATCACCCAATCAAGAAATAGATGTAAATGGAACCTTTGAAAAATCAAACTGTAAGAATTTTAAAGAGATCTGATGCAGTAGCAATGGAGAGTTCAGTTATGGTATTTGTTGGGGAGGAAATTCTGCCAAATATGACATCTAAGAAATTCTGGGGCAGTATTGCTGATAATTTTCTCCTTTAAAAAGAGGAGGAAGAAGCTAAAGTAGCAGCTATCCTTGCCTTGATTCAAGCCTATATAGATGACTTGGCAAAAGAAGTAGAAGTAAAAAGAAGTAAGAAGAACTTTGTGGGAGAAGAGCCATGCTGTATTGGAAACAAAAGCAGAGTATAGCTGCATGTGTACACCAGATTTTTGGAAAGCCTGTTTTAATAAACTCAGAATTATGATAAGTAAAGTCCCATGACAGAAGAAAGGGCAGATAGCACCAACCCCTACTTCAGCCTCGTCATTTCCCCAAAGACAGTCTATGACCATACCTCTATTGCCTGGAGGATCATAAATCGAGGGGGCAGGGTTGTAGTTTGAGACTGAAAATCAAATAGTCAACCTTATAACTCTGAATGAGTTCAGATCCCTGGGGCCCAATGAACTTCTTCCAATAAGGAAGTGGCTGAAGAACCCATATAACGTGCCCTATTATTTGCTTGAAACCATGAAGGACGGGGAAAGTACTGGATGACAGGAGGAGGGCTAACTTTGTCCCTGTCTTCAAAAGGTACAAAAAGGAGAAATTTAGGAACCACAGACTGGTCAGCTTGGGGTGTTTGTACACGACCCCTAAACTCCGACGCAAATGGCTGCCAGCTCCGGAGCTTACAATTGTTTCGCCACCAGCTCCGGAGTTTGCAGGAAATTAAGTGCGACCACGCCCACCTAAGCGTGTCCCAGTGCACTTTTCATGTACCTGCTCTCCGATGGTGAAAATCCCTGATGCGGATTTAAGGGAGTGAGTGCCAGTCTCTCCTCACATCTGTTTGGTTTTTTTTTGCCTGCCGCCCCTTTAAGAGAAGGAATCAGGATGACGATGGGGCTCCGGGCGGCTTCAGAGGTGAGCCTGCATTTTTTTCCTCTCTTTTTTTCTCCCTCCCCTCACGCAGACAGGAGCAAGGAAGTGTGGAGGGGTGGGGACGCAGGAAGAGCAACGAATCCCCAAGATCTCTGGTCCAAATTTAAGTGGCCAGCAGATCTTAGGGGTCATGTGAAAAGGCTCTTGGTGTTAATCCCAGGGGAAATTCTGAAGGAGATTATAAAGCAGTCATTCTGCAAGCACATTGAAAACAATGCAGAATACCTAGATCCCAACATGGATTTGTCAAAAACAAATTCTGCCAAGCTAATCTGATCTCATGTTTTGAACAGGTAACCATCCCAGTTGGCAGTGCAAATGCTGTAGACTAGAGATGGGCAGAAACTAACACAGATAGGAGGCCCATTCACCTTCATTGGCATGTCACCAAGGTCCTTCTTTGCTGACAGAGCACCAGTCCAGGAAAGAGCTGGGGTTCCTTTCCCCACCTCCTCAGGCCGCTGGCCAGTCTGACAAGGCAGCAGGACAAGGAGAATCCCTGCACAGCTGGGTGTGAAAATACGGCTGTGAAAATATGGATCTCTGAAAATTTGTATTTTTGAAAATATGAATCACAGCCCTGTTTCGGCATGGAAATGGCAGGGTTAGCTTCCTCAAGCAATTCTAGATAAAGTCCTGAAATTTGGAGAGGTTTGGGGGTCAGGGGGCTGACTTATGAAGCTCCGAAAGAGGTACCTCTAGGAAAAAAATATTTCCAATTGGAATTGGAAGCCCAGCTGCTGCGGCACTAATTGCTCACCCATGTCTTGGCATCCAAAGTTCTGAATCCAATTAGAAAGATTTTTTTCCTAGGTTACTGCCTTTAGAGCTTAATATCACAGCCCACTGACCCCCCCAAACCATTCCAAATTTGGGGGGCTCACACGGAAGAGCTTAAGGAAACTCTACTGCCATTTTGGTTCTTTAGGACTCAGGGGAGCATAGTGTTTTGCTGTGTTTTGTTTCACATTGTAATGAAACTACTTTAAAATTTGTTACAAATGAAACAAAACTACTAAAGAAACAAAACAAAACACTATTTTTTTCATTCTCTGCCCATCTCTACTTTTAACATAATGCCCCATGACATTATTTTGGATGTTACCATTGAAATTGGATGAGAAGGAGTTAAAGGGATCATAAGGGAGGATAAATATGCTTTGCAATGGCAAGGAAAAGCTAGGATTAATAAAAGTCTATGGTATGTATTTTACCAAATATAAAGTTATATTACATACTAATCAGTTAGGACATGTTCCGGATATAATAGTACAAAATGATAGTTTATTTGGACAGATTTAGGAGAAGGAATTTCCTGGTGAATATTATACAACTGGAAAAATGGACTAAAGAATGGAAAACTAAAGTAGGAGAATGTAGAAAACTGAGCAAGTTTGAAGAAATAATAGAAAATAGAAGCAAAATAGAGAATAAAGAAACTAGAAAAGGAATGGCAAGTGAGATATATAAACTATTAATACAAGAGGAATACAAAGAGAATAAGTTAAAAGAGATAAAAAAGGTATTAAAAATATGTATTAATAAAGAAATAAAGAAGAAGAATAAAATAAAATATGGAATAAAAGAATAATGAAACATATGTCAGTAAGTGTAAAAGAGAAATGTTATAATGTATATTGGAGGTGCTATATAATGCCAGTAAAGTTAAGTACAATAAATAAATATTCCCAGTATGCTATAGGTGTCAAAAAGAAAAAAGGACACATTTACAAATTCAAGAAATAATAGGGGAAAGGGTTCAAATGTCTCCCAAGGCAGTACAGTTGAATATGGTTGTGTAGAAGCTATTGAAAAAAAGAGGAAGTGAAGTCAGTAATAACAATAACGGTGGCAAGAATAATTTTTGCCAAAAATTGGAAATTGAACAATCAAATAACATTGGAGAAATGATACATGGAGTTATTGAATATAGCTATATCAACAATAAACTAAATTGCAAAATTAAAATTAGAAAGGGATTGAAAAACTGGAATTTATTTCATATTAATTTTAATATTGAATTAATATGGAATAAATTGTTGGTACATGCAAAACATTGGTTTGCAAGTATTCTGCAAGATGAGGAAAAAAAATCATAAATTTTACCTTGATTAACAAGCAATGTCTTGCTGTATGCGAAATTTTGGAAACAACCAGAAGTGCCAACAGAGAGAAACTTCCACGAAAAGATAAGAGAATACATTGAAATCGACAGACTTTCCGGTTTTCTAAAGGGAGACTACGATGAGATTTCCCGGAAAAGATGGCAAGAAGTAACAAACTTATTAATAATGTGATATTATTTGGTGATTTGTGAACATGTTAAACCGTTATTTTTGGCTTGATATACTAAATGTAATTCTATAGTGTATTTCCTCCCCCTCCCCCACACCCTCCCTCCTCTGCCCCCCCAAAAAACCTAATAAAATTACTCAAATGAAAAAAAAACAAGCAATGTCTTGCAACATGAGTACTGTAGTGAGGGTGGAAAGGATGGCAATCGCCCAAGGGGGCATCAATTCAACATTGTTTTTGGATGCCCGCAGCCTTCTATCCCAACGCACACTTTTGCCTTTCCTGCCACCCCCTCCCTCTCACAAGCTGCCTGCCCAGTCCTCTTCCAGCTCCTTAAGTCTTTGCCTTGCTCTGAGTCGAGATCTCAACAAGTTAGCGGTGTGCCAGATGACTTAATCTCACCTCCTTCCACGTGGCCAGCAGCCTTTGTTCTTCCTTGGGAAGTCCTCCCTTGCTGTCGAGCTGCTTGTGGTGGCAGCTATTATCTTAAAAGTGACTCTGCATTTCCTCCACTCTCCCTTCCCCCCACCCCATCCCCCACACAACACCCTCCCCTGTTCCCCGCCTTCCTCTCCCTCCCTTCTTTATTTTCTGGAGCAGAAAATAAAGAGAATGCCTGGTTTTGTTTCTCTTTTCTCTTTTGTTCCTTCCTTTATGCTGAAAAGGGCTTTTGTGTGTCCCTGCATGGAAAGCTCGTGTGTGTGTGTGTGTGTGTGTGTGTGTGTGTGTGTGTGTGTGTGTGTGTGTGT
>JAHTLZ010000085.1:3800556-3817394 GCA_023846285.1 Phrynocephalus versicolor | reverse complement strand
TGTGTGTGTGTGTGTGTGTGTGTGTGTGTGTGTGTGTGTGTGTGTGTAAGTGAAGAGGAATAATTTCTCAGTTGCTGGCTCCTCTCCGGCACTGAAGCAAGAAAGCACTGCAGCATTACTTTTACCAAGTCACTTTTCTTTCTGACCTTGATTTTACAGTGTGAAATTTGTGTTCATATCAGATGTTCACAAAGGTAAAAAGATCAGTGCACTTACCCACAGTTACACATGTTGCTCACCCTTTCATTGCGAGTTCAACCTGTCATCCCACTTGTGAGCTGTGATATGCCCACACAAGGAAGGGTGGATCATTCATTTTGATGGTATTTAGGTGAGGTTTTTCCCCCCAGTATTTTCATACAGTGGCTCAGGAATGCATGCAGGATTCACTTCTCACTAGACATATTGTGAAATGTGTAACAGTTCCTGCAAGGGGAACTTGGAGACTAGGGACAATTTATTTGTAGCTCAAGCTCATGACAGAAACTCCTAACACCATCTTCTTGGGAATGGTGGATGAACCAATTTTATAACTCATTATTCGCTAATCGCATTAGGGCTAGGGTGCTTTATAGCAAGGTTTGTTATTATTTTGCTTTGTAGTCTTTGTGTTTTTGCATATTGGTTTTAGGGAAATTTATCATAGGAGTGAGACATGGTTAACAGGATGGTGTACCTCATGCTGTGCATACCACTATACGTCTTTTATACACTGTTAACATATGTACTTTGCTTTTTGTACAGTTACTATATATCACCCAGATGATCCATGAGAACAGGAAGAAAGTTCCAGGCTCTGAAGCTTTGTTGAAAAGTGGGTCAGAGAGAGGAAGTCAGAGAGATTGGAACTTGGGAAGAGATGGATGGAGAGCATCAGCCAGATGGTTGGGGGGGGGGGAGAAAAGCAAGAGGGGGAAATGAGGAAGATTTAAACTGTTTTATTGTGTAACATAAATTAAAAATGTAGAGTGATGTGAACAATGCTATAAGTACGTAGCGAGGGTTTCAAATGACACAATAAAACACTTAAGCTCTGTTCTCAGGTTTATTACCATGTCAAGAAAATATCTTGATATGAAAATCTTTGTAATTCATAGCAGCTTGCAGTCATTTTGAATTCTCTTGTTCATAAAGGTAGGCAGGGAGGTTCTCAGGATCAGTGGCAGCTACAGATAGAAACCCTCAGGTAAGTGTGATCTATTTGGGCTGAAGAGTGAATTTTTTTTTCTAAGTCACAATGTCCTCTTGGACTCCATAATTATTACTCATTCATATTGTCTAATCTGGTGTTACTGTAAAAGCTTTCAAGCTTTTTCAAACATTGGTAAGTGTTTTTGTTGTCAGGACAACAATTGCATGTACTTTAGCAACCAGCCATTAGAGGTGGCTATGAATGACTTGGGGGTCTGCAGTATGATGGATTGGAATGCAGTCTGAACCGGAAATCAGCACATTCCTAAGAGGAAAAAAATATAATCATTTAAAAATGTACAAAACAAAATGTATGTATTTTAAAAGGTATACAATAAAGGAGCCTCATGGTTCAATGGTTAAATTCCTTGTACTGCAGTCAAAGCTGTGCTCACGGCCCAGGGTTCAATCCCAGGGAGCTTACTCATGGTTGACTCAGCCGCCTATCCTTCCATGGTTGGTAAAATGAGTACCCAGATTGCTGAGGGTGGGGGGTGGGGCAAGGTGTAGCCTGCATAATTATATTGTGAACTGCCAGAGGGTACTTTAAGTGCTATAGGGTGGTATATAAGCAGCATGCTTTGCTTTTGCTTAACTTTATCCTATGATAATGGAGATGGTGTGTTTCTAAAATGAAGACAACAATGCAGACATTTAGAAAAATAAACACTCACACTCCTAATCCACACTCACAGAACACAGATTCACTACAATACAATACTTTGCAAAATTGTGTAGAAAAATGATTGTGTTTTTATTTTGTTTGTTTGCTCATTTGTTTGTTTTTTGCACAACCATAAATCTCACCAATTGTTCCAAAACCTATCTGGCAGAATAACAGATTTCTTCTTAACATCCCTGGCTGTTGTTCCTCTGCATTTTTTCCCAGAGTATGATCCAAAGGACATCTGCACCTGCTCCCAGACCTGCAAACTCTCTAATCTGTTTATGCCTAAGGATGTGTGACTAATCCACTTTCACTTTGAGGTTTGATTGGCTTGTCTTGGTGCATATTTCTCGGAGCAGTTATATAAAGTGGATATAATTTACGTTCCATATTCCTTACATTGGTAAATGGCTATGACCTCACCCTTCCCCAAATGAGCACTTCTGTAGATCATGCATAGAAAAAGAATGCAGTTTCAAATAGACACAAACATTGTCTATACAGGTTATTGATTAATGAGGAAACGTGTTCATGAATTGGATGCAATTCAAAACATGTACACATACATGCATACTTGAGGTTGGGGGGAAATGAGCAATAAAGAACATGTGTCATCTGATTTAAAACCCAAACCATGGAACAAGACAGAAAATATTAAGGGAGACAGTGGGGAGAGATGACATTATTGATATTAACTTTATTATAGATATGCATATGCCTAAATACAGCCTAGCATTTTGAAATAAGCACATAAAATTGTTATTTGCTGAAAACATTGTCAGAGAACACCACATCCAAACTTGAATTCTTAATTCAAATTAAGACGGTCTGGTTTTAAGTCTTGTTATTTTTAAAACATCACTGCCGGGACTGTTAGATGTATATACATGTGTGTACTAGCTCACTGCCATCAAAGAATGAGGATATATCACAGAACACTCACAATGAGCCTTTTGGCTTCTAATATGTGAGATTACGGGTCCTTCAACTGAAAAAAAAAGTTTCCTAGTGGTATTTATCAAGTCAGATTTATCAACAATAAAATGTCACACTCTTAGTCTATTTTGTCTCAAAGTTGTTTGATTTTGAAATGGCATCCACTTAAAGCGTTTCCACATGTCAGATAATATATGTATGAAATACATACCTAAACTCTTATGTTCTCTGTTTCCTTTTAAGAAGGGATGTTTTAATGTAGAAGGAAAAGAGCTCTCAGTAACATAGCTCCAGATTCTCATGAGGTGTGATATTTGATGGAAGATACAATCTTCTGACAAACTCGAGGAGCGACATCATTTTTTTTTATTCCAGTGTTGATAACTAGTTTCCTTTCATATACTATGCTATGTTTTTAACATTCTTGAAGGGAAAGAGGAGACTTCCCTTCATGTGCATGTACATCTGACCTGCGGAAGGTGGAGACTGAGCAGGCTCAGGTAGGCACTATTTCAGAAGCATGTGACACCGTAATACAGATGGGCACGAATAAAAAAAATGGCATTTCGTTTGTCGTTTGTCATTTGGAGGGCCCGTTTCGGTTCCTTTCCGTTTTCCATGAATTTTTGCAAAAAAAAATTGTTTTCATTTTTGTTCGTTTTGTTACCATTTTGTTACCATTTATTTCAATTTCTTGTGATTTTTTTAGGATTTTAAGCAATTCACTCATATTGCAGTAACGGAAACGAAACACACGACAAAATTTCCGGTGTTTCTGTTCGTTTTGTTTCATTTTAGAGACAAAATTTGTTTGTCGTTTCGTTGCATAACGAAATGAAAAAATGAAAACGAAAAAGAAAAATTGTTCGTTTCGTGCCCATCTCTCCACCATAAGCATCCCTGCCCCTAACGGCACCTAAGAGGTGACATGATTGAAGTTCATAAAATCATACACAGTGTGGACAAAGTAGATAAGGAAAAACTGTTTTCCCTATTGAACAACACTAGAACTAGGGGGCACTCCATGAAACTTTTGGATGCGAGATCGCAAACAAATAAGAGAAAATACTTTTTCACCCACAGGATCACTGGTCTGTGGAACTCCCTGCCAGAAGACGTGGTGACAGCTGTCATCCTTGACAGCTTTAAGAAAGGATTGGACAAGTATTTATTTATTTATTTATTTATTTATTTATTTATTTATTTATTTAGAACACTTGTATCCCGTCCATCTTCCAGATCGGAACTCTGGGCGGCTAACAATAAAACAAACAATAGAAGACCAATCCACAGTTGCAGTAAAAAGGAGGGGAGGCAAACCCTCCAGCGGGGATAAGGCAAGTGGCAAAAAAGAAAAAAATAGATAAATAAAAATAAAAATACCTTGAAGCAAATGGTGAGCCACTCTGTGAGACAGAATGCAGGAATGGATGAGCTGTGGCCTGTTCCAGCAAGGCTGTTATTATGTTATTATGAGTTCCTATAGAACTCATGTTCTTATAGGAAGAGCCTGATGGCACAGTGGTTAAATGCCTGTACTGCAGGTAAAACTGTGCTCACGACCTAGGGTTGATTCCCAGGTAGCAGGTTTATGGTTGACTCAGCCTTCCATCCTTCAGAGGTAGGTGAAATGAGTATCCAGCTTGCTGAGGGGGGTGGGGAATGTTTAGCCTGCACACTGTAATTAAAGACAGTGAACTGCCCAGAGACTACTTGAAGTGCTATGGAGTGGTATATAAGTGGAACACTTTGCTTTGCTTTTCCTCAAACAAACCCTTGGTTCACCCAGCTGCACATTGTTAGTTCTTCCAACAACAGTTCTTCAGGTTTTCCTAGCCCTACCCAGGGATCCCTATTCCTTGATGGTCTCTGCCAGATCCTGAATTCAGTATATGTCCCACTGCTGTCTTTAACTTGCCACTTGAAAAATTAAACTTGATTTTCCCCATAATTCACAGGAATAATCATGTAGTTTAACATTCTTTTCTATCACCATCTTTGCTATTCAATTTCACCAGCCCTTTGTTACAACTACATCTTGGTCATTAGTCTTTCCAAAGCAGGCAAAGGCCTTCCTCTTCAGGCAAGCTTTCCCTGAATGAGGGTATATTTGCTATGTGACTTTTATATTTTGATTACCATACATGATTGCATTGACTGATTTCATACGGACAACAGTGATTTCCATTTTAATTTCCACCCCTCATAACAATGTTTTTCTTTTCTTTTTGTGTGCTCTTTGTAGCTTTAATGTTACATTTCAATGTTCTAAGATGCCTCTCCTAATTCCCTGTTCTTAATTTGAATATGTCTTAAATACTCTGGGCTGTATATTGTCCCTCTTTATTGTAAGCCAGCTTGGATCCTTTTCCAAGGAGAAAGGTGGGGCAAAATATTAAAATAAAATAAAATAAAAAATAAATAAATTGCCACTCTTGCTCTGGCATTTCAAAGCCAATCCACATGCTAGGTCATTTGACTTCAACTAAATCAATTTTTGTTGTATAAACAGTTTCAGTAAAATGTACCTTTACTCCTCAACCTAAATGTTTCTTATCAACTTCCCTACCCTTTTCAGCTCAACCCTTTCAGAGCTTACCTATTGCATGCCTCTCTCTCTCTCCTTTATTCTCTTTGGTACATTCCCCACCATCACCAACACCACTGCCCATTCCCTATCATTCTCAGTGACATTCCACAGTCCACACTCTCCCTTTCCCTCACACAATATATATTTTATACATTTCGGAGATCCCCCCCAAAAGGCACATGATTCTGCCTTCTTTTGCCATCAGGTATAGAAGGAGGTGTGGTGGCTCAGCGGACTAGTGCACTGAAACAGTCCGCTGCAAAAATCGGCAGCTCAGTGGTTCAAATCCTGGGTGCCACACAGTGGAGTGAGCTCCCACTGTTAACCCCAGCTCCTGCCAATCTAGCAGTTTGAAAGGATGTAAATGCAGATAGATGAATAGGTACCACTGTAAAAAGTGGAAAAGTAAACATTGTTCTGTGCAGCCATGCCAGCCACATAGCCACGGAGTTGCACAACACTGCCTCTTTGACTTAAAAACGGAGATGAGCACCGCCCCTAGAGTTGGATACAACTAGCATGCATGTGCGGGGGGGGGGGGGGGCATCTTTACCTTTTTATGGAAGGATTACAGTAAACTCAGTAGGAAGTCATATTGGGTTTCACTGGGCTTCCAGCATAAGGGAATATCTGTAGGCTTAATTCTGTAAAGCAGAAGTATCAAGAGAACAAGACTCAGAAAGCTGAGAAGAAAGAAATAACTACAGCTAGAGTTTTAGTTCAGGACAAAACAGGTTCTGCTTTTAACATGCTATTAGCCAATGAACACTGATTAAAATTGCAAGGACACAATACCACTACCCCAAGTTTGTGTGTGTTTGTGTTGTGTTGTTACAGTCATGACTGACCCTTTGTGACTCCACATCCATAGAGTTTTCCTGGCAGGAATACTGGAATGGCCTTCCAGTTCCTACTCCAGGCATCTACAGCACCTGGTATTCCCTGGTGTTCTCCCATCCAAGCATTAACCATGGCCAACCCTGCTTAGCTTCCGAAATCAGTCAAGATCGGATGTGCTTACGGCATCTAGGCAGTTGATCAATAAAAATGCAAGGAAATCCCGTATTTAACTCCTAATGACCAAGTGTGAAACATAGAAATAGACAAGCAACAAACAAGACAATTTACTGTATACTGTAGCAGGAATGGGGAGGGATCAAAAATGTTTGAAAAACCTGATGGTAAATTTAAGCAGACGCAAGTAGATTTAACGAAACAAAAACTATTGCTTCTAGCAACAAGATCTCTGTAGTACCTTGTTTTGCCCTCACTGACAGATCATATGATTTCCAGGCAATAAATCATAAATTCAGTCCATGTTTTTTTCCAACTAAAAAGATGAGTTTCAAAGATAATAGGAACATTATTGGAAACCTAGGGGGTGCAGTTATGAGTCAAAGTAGGCAATGCTGTGAAAGATGGATGAATAGTAACTCACTGTGAGACAGCTTCCTTACGTTCCTGAGGAGTGAAAAGAAGGTGTTTTTGCTTTGGTCAGAACTCATCTGGAATCCTGAGTCCAGTTCTCGGCACCACACATGCTGGAATGCATACAGGCCCTCAGAATGGTAGATGTTCTGGTAACCAAGCCCTCTAAGGGCAGATTGAGAGATATTAGGGAGAAAGAAGACTAAGAGGTGATATGACAATCATGTTCAAATATCTGAAGAGGTGTCACGTGGAGAAAGAAATGAATCAGCTTTCTGTAGTACCAGAATATAGGACTGGAAGTAATGGATTCCAACTGCAATAGTGAAGATAGGAGCTTAACTGTTTAGAAGGCATATTGACAATAACAGCTCTTTGAGAGTGGGGTGGAATGAGTTAGTGGGCAGTGGGTTTTTAAACAAAGCTTAGATTGCTATTGGTCACAGATACTCTAGTTGTGGATATCCTAATTTGGCAGGGGGTTGGACTTCAAAACCTTTGGGCCTCTCTTAAGCTTGGAGAGACGTGACCAATGGGCTGCCCCAGGATTCTGTTCTGGGTCTGGTGCTGTTCAATATATTTATTAATGGACTTGGAGGAAGGAATAGAGAGTATGCTAATTAAATTTGCAGATGATACCAAATTGGGAGGGGTTGCTAATTCCCTAGAGGATAGGAGGAAAATCTAAAAGGACCTTGACAGATTAGAGTGCTGGGCCAAAGCTAATGGAATGGATTTCAACAGAGGGAAATGTAGGGTGCTACATCTAGGTAAAAATAATGAATTGCACAGATATAGGATGGGAGATACTTGGCTGGAGAATAGTACCTGTGAAAGGGATCTTGGAGTCTTGGTGGACCACAAATTGAACATGAGTCAGCAGTGTGATGCAGCGGCCAGGAAAGCCAATGCAATTCTTGGTTGTTTCAACTAGAGATGGGCACGACCAGGAAAAATGACGTTTCGAGTTGTCATGTGTTGAAGCCGGCCCGTTTCGGCTCGTTTCCGTTTGTTGTGAAATTTTTCAAAAATTTGTCGTTTCATTTGTCATTTTTTCGTCTGTCGTTAGTACTGGTTTAGGGGGGGAGGGTAGCGGGCTCCTGGAGACACCTCTCTGGGGTGGGTGCCTCCTCTGGCCCGCTAAGAAGGGAAGGCATTTAGCGGACTCCTGGAGGCACCTCTCTGGCGTGGGTGCCTCCTCTGGCCCGCTACAAAGGGAAAAGTACGGTAGCCATTGCGTTTGCATATGCGTACCAGTGGCACTGGCAGAGGCACCTCTCTTTTGGGTGCCTCTACTCTGACTCACTAAGAAGGACAGCATACTGGCATACTGGCGTACTGGCGTACTGGTCTACGGTGCACTTGGGCTGGGGAGAGAGGATCTCTCTGGGCGCCCTATGGCTCACCAAGAAGGGAAGTGTACTTGCGTAGTAGTGCAATGCGAGTACAGATCTGGCTTAGGTTTGGGGTTAGGTCAAGGGCTAGGCTTAGGGTTACGGGTAAGGTTAGGGTGAGTTAGTGGGCTGCACCTCTGGGTGCCTCTGACCCCCTAAGAAGGACAGTGTACTGGCGTATGGGGTCGGGTTCGGGTTCGGGTTCAGGTTAGGGCTAGGGTTAGTGGGCGTTTAATGCCCTCTCTGGCACACCCAGAAGTCTCAGTCAAAACCTAGCCATACAATTGGTGGAATGGCTCCAAAAAATTGCATGGTCCCATCCCATGACCAGCCCATCATTGCACCTGTGCAGGTGTAAAAAATAAAAATAAAATAAAATAAATGGAGACGTTTTATTGCAAGACAAACCCACTGTTGCTACTGTAAAAATTCAGGCAGTTAAAATAGCTAATTTTCGCATGTTTCTGTGGTGCTTTGTTGTGTTTTTAGACCATGATTTCAAAATAAATATTGCGGTCGCCGACTCACCATTTTGGATCTCCCGCCCGCCCGCACCGCATGGCACGGCAGCGAGTTTGGCGACTTTGGCGAAACGACGAGGATGCCCCCCACCAGAGCAGCCCAGGACAGGAGAGGGGGGAGGCCGGGGACCCCCCCCCAGAAACCACCCCTCTTTTCGCATGTTTCTGTGGTGCTTTGGTGTGTTTTTGGACCACGATTTCAAAATAAATAGTGTGGTCGCCGAATCGCCATTTTGGATCCCCCGCCCGCCCGCACCGCATGGCATGGCGAGTTTGGCGAATGGCGACTTTGGCGAGACGACGAGGATGCCCCCCACCAGAGCAGCCCAGGACAGGAGAGGGGGGGAGGCCAGGGGACACCCCCCCCCAGAAACCACCCCTCTGGTAGGTGCCCTCACTCAGGCAGGCATATTTTCGCCTGCTTTCTTGGCCGGGAATCGGGTTGTTTTTTTAAAAAAACTTTTTTTCTGTGCCGCTTGGCATCGCGCGATCACCACGATGGCATGAATGACAACGACAAATCAGACCCAATTTTTCTTTTATCGGTTCGAGTTCGAGTTCTGGCAGAGTAATTGTTGTTACCGTTACATAATGGAAACGAGGAACGGAAACGGAAACGAGAATTTCGCCAATTCATGCCCATGTCTAGTATCAACAGAACCATAGTGTCTAGATCAAGGGAAGTGATACTACCACTCTATTCTGCTCTGGTCAGACCCCACCTGGAGTACTGTGTCCAGTTCTGTGCACCTCAATTTAAAAGGATGTTGACAATCTCGAGCGGGTGCAGAGGAGGGTGACCAGGTTGGTTGAGGGTCTGGAGGAAATGTCTTATGAGGAACGGCTTAGGGAACTGGGAATGTTTAGCCTTTCAAAAAGAAGGCTGAGAGGAGATATGATAGCTATGTTTAAATATTTGAAAGGATGTCATATTGAAGAGGGAACAGGTTTGTTTTTCATGGCTTCAGAGACTAGGACTCAGGGCAATGGTTTCAAACTACAGGAAAAGAGATTTCATTTGAACATTAGGAAGAACTTCATGACAGTTAGAGCTGTTCGGCAGTGGAAGATGCTGCCACAAAGGGTGGTGGAGTCTCCTTCTTTGGAGGTTTTAAGCAGAGGCTGGATGGCCATCTGTCGGAAATACTGTGATGGGGGTTCCTGCAAGGCAGGGGGTTGGACTAGATGGCGCTTGAGGTATCTTCCAACTCTATGATTCTATGATTCTATGACCCCTTCAAGCTCTACATTTTTATTATTCTTCATCTCCTGCAGAATTGAATGAAGCTCTTTCATACATGCACACACACAAACAGACACCTCAGATTTGGGAGCACCATGGCAAGAATGCACTTCTGATCTCCATGTATCAAGCATTGCAAATGTACAGTTGTAAATTGGTACACAGTTCATTCCAAGTTCAAAGATGAGTGATTAAACAGACAGGAGAGGCTTAAGCTATCGACAGTTAACTATAATGAAAAAGCTTTGAAAGAATGCATTTTCTACTCCCAACTTGATAAATTAGAAATAAAACCTTTTTAAAAGTGTGTGGCCTTGTTTCTCATTGACTGCTGTTGCCTCCAACTCCCCCTAGTGAGGCTGAAATGAAAATGAAAATAATTTCTAGAAACTGCCCAAGCAACACCAATCCCGATTCTTTGTTCTTCTACCTCTGTATTAAAATCTGAATAGCCAAAATGCAGTTTCTAACAATGCTTTGAAATAGCAGCAATAAAACATATTCATCTAGGCAATAGAATCGAGAATAGCAAAAGAAATTCCAATTACTGTGATTATTTTCTTTTGACTGTTATTGATGGGAAGTCGTAACAATATCAGGAAAGCACACTTGCTTACAATTCATAAGGAGCTAGTCATTTTGGGTAACTAGACTGAGAAATCTTTAAAGGGAGTCTGTTTTCTTTCTAAGCTGGCTGCACAGTGAGGAAATCAGAACCAAGGCACTATTATTATTTCAAGTTCCCCGAATGATGTACTATGTGAAACTGGTGTATGGTAAATTATGCTCAAATCGTACAAAAGCACACACACAACATCTAGTACATTGCCCTGGTGGGTTTCAGAGGGTCTTTTTCTGATCTTGAAGTTGTTTTAATTCATTGCTGCTTTAATAGCCCATTTACTGGTATTTTAATACTACAATTTATTGTGGTTTTTGGATGCGTGTTTTTAACTTGGGCCATGACTTGGATTGGCTTGGATGAGGGGATCATAGAAACATAGAATCATGGAATTGGAAGAGACCTCAAGGGCTATACAGTCCAACCCTCTGCCATGCAGGAACCCCCATCATGAAAATAGTGACAGGTGACTCTGATACAGTACTATGGGAGGCCACGAATCAGAGATAACAATAGTAAGAGACAAATCTATCCCTAAGAGACTTCCTGGAGTTGGAAAGCTCAATTTTACAGAATTCTGGAATTTTGTTTTGGGAAGGTACTTAGAAATTTTTTTGCATCTGCCAGCCTAAGATAAAAGGGCGGGGGGAGTCTGGTGCCAGACTAAAAACCCTAGCATTCCTAAAGACAAAGCCACAGGAGTTAAGCTAATATGAAACTGCTGTATATGTGCAGTAGAATAACACAATACCTCTGGGGAACAAATGAAGTTACAATATCAGTTATGTTAGGATGAAGATTATTTGATTGCTTTCTGTCCTATTACCTACATTAACACATGCTTCACTGGGCTGCTAATGAGTGAACTTATTTCACCTGTCTGCAACAATGTCAGCTCTGAATGACCTTTCAGAGCTGGGAGGGGCTCCTTTGCCCCATGCACCGGATGTGATGTGCGAATTGTAGACCATGTGGTTTGTCAGGCTTGGAGTCTCTATAAGGCTCTGGTAAAGGTTTCCTTACCTGTTTTGCCTCTTACTGTTCTCCTGCCTGCCCGCACTATTAGGAGAATGAGATTAGCTGGTTTTTAGTCTGGCACCAGACTAGGGCCAGATTGGCCAAGAGTGGCAGTGAGTTTTTGCCCATCCTAGTCTCCTCAGGTAAGGTGTGGTCATTTACTGTTCTACCTCGTGGCGCAGTGGTTAAATGCCTGTACTGCAGGTAAAACTGTGCTCACGACCTGGGTTCAATCCCCGGTAGCAGGCTCAAGGTTCACTCAGCCTTCCATCCTTCCGAGGTCGGTAAAATGAGTACCCAGCTTGCTGGGGGGGGCAATGTGTAGCCTGCACTCTGTAATTAAAATTGTAAACCGCCCAGAGACCACTTGTAGTGGTATGGGGCGGTATATAAGCAGAACACACTTTGCTTTACCGGTCACAATTGATGGTTAGTGCAAGTGGCAACCCAAGTTAGTCAGTTTTAGAAAGTTGATTGTTCGCAATTTACACGGCAGCCCTCTGTATTAATAGTCAAGGATATTAGGACTATTAGTTAGAAGGGCATTAAAATTGGCCCCTAGAGGTTAGATGAGGGCTGGCCAGAACGTTTCTTTGGGGTGGGTGCTGTGCTAGTGGACTGCACCCACCTAAATTTAATTAGACCCTGTAATTCATGCCACTTGCACTATTCTGAGCCCCCCCCCCCGCCATCCCTTGGATTAGTTTACTTAATACAACGAATGAATAATTTGTGGCCCAATTTGAACTCCATAACTCTTGTCTCATCTCTTTATTTCAGGGCTGGGGAGGCAAAGACCAAAAGTGTGTTGTGGCCCTCTTTCTCAGCCTTTCTAGGGTCAAGTGTGATGCAGCAACTCATCCCAGAACTGCACTCATCAAAGGCCATTCCACCTTTTCATTATTCTACATCAGTTATGTTAAAGCTTCAAAAGATGTTGAATCTGAATATGCATATTTCTTCTCTCCCACGCTCTTGGTTTACTTTAATGAAAAGTGAGTTTCATAAAATGCAGAATTCTTAACAAATGTCATACTATGGCTGCTACTGCTTTTTGGGCTTCATTGAACATAGGTAGATGCTTGCTGTTCTGTGACAACCATTAGTGCTAGCTGGACCTTTTTCACTACCCGTTGCTGTACAAATGGAAAGTAGGCTGGCATTGCCCCCCCCCCCCCGCAACTGCTGCTTAATATCCATTGCCTGCTGTTTAATGTGTGCCAAATCCTGTCAGAAATCTATGGAAATGAGTATTCTACACCAACAGGACTGGCTGGTCATCCAGGGATATCTTTTCCCTAAAAATATCTCTTAGTAATCCTGGCATTTAATGTTTGTTGGAGGACTTTTCTTGCACTCTTCCAAGCTCATACAGGGTAGCCTGGAACTTATTCTTGAGATAGGAGTTTGACATTTTCTGCTTCCTGCCTCTTGCTATTTGTTCACCTGCTTCCTTGCTTGGTGGATCAACTCTAACCTCTGACGACCCTTCACAATAAGCAAGTCACTTCCCCCTGATGGTACCCACTTTATTTGCCAACAGCAATACTATGTGCTGAGTTTTCAGGTGTCAGAGCAAGAGTTGGCCCAAGTCCTGTCCACACTTTAGCATCACACAGCCATGCCAGCATCTATTGCACACTGTTGAGAATGGTTCCAAATTATTGAATTATTGGGAGCTCCAGTTTTTGATTTCATGTTCCTTACAGGGACTGTTCATTTTTCATTAATACCATTTCCAGCAACTGGTGGGGTAAGCACAACTCAGAGGGCAGGGATGCTTACAGTGTCACGTGCTTCTGAAATAGTGTCTACCGGAGTATGCTCAGTCTCCACCTTCCACAGGTCAGATGAAGGGAAGTTTTCACAAACCACCCTCAGCCTCCATTCCCCAATGAGCCTATTCAGGCCATTGTCCAACTTATGATCCCATTCAGACCAGGGTGATGTGAAATGACGGTGAACTATAGGACTCACTACTAAGTTTCCTTCAACTGATGAAGCTGCTTGAGTGAGTAGTGAAATGTTTCAGTCTCTCAATAAAAGAAGCCCAGTTGCCAAGACTCAACTTCTAGATTGACTAAAAGATGTTCATGTTATCTGTCATAGTGATTTTGACCCAGGTCATCTATTTGGTCCACCAGACCATCTCAGACAACACAATGCTCCTGAGGGGGGAACAAGGGAGAAATCTTCTGTGAGAAATAGGGCTTTCTTTGTGGTGGTACCAGTACTCTTGAACCAGCTCCCAGCAAAGCTGTGCCTGGCCCTCTCCTTCCCAATGTTAAAGAGGCTCCTACAGAAATTGTAGAGAAGCCTTCTACATCATCCCTGCCTGATTTTATATCTGCCATTTTCCCTCATGTTCTGCCTTATCTGATAACTGATATTAAGCCTCTTGAGTGGTTCTCAATCTTCCTAATGCCATGACCCTTTAATACAGCTCTTCATGTTGTGGTGACCTCCAACCATAAAATTATTTATGTTGCTACTTCATAACTCTAGTTTAACTGAAGTTTGACAGCACCACAGCCTTGTTTACTTCCAAGTAGCCCCCCTTCCATCAAAGGCTGCTCGGAGCCCAGCAGGGGAAAGACCAGGAACTAATGAGGCAAGGGATAAAACAGCTGCGGAGATGTATTTGAGGCTGTTGGGAGAGCAGCGGGTCCTCCTTTACTCCCAAGTGATTCCTTCCTGGAGCCCAGTGCTTCCCTCCCCATGACAGTTCCTCCCTATTCACAGCAGCACAGGCATGTTTTGGCACCCGAGGCAAGGCTCCTGTAACAAGGAGATTGCGTGTGCATGTCTGCACCGGAGGAGCCGGGCGCTGTGTGTGTGTAAGAGTGTGAGTAAGTGATTGAGAGGGGGGAGAGAGATGTGATCCCTGGGCGATTCACTAGACTCTCTATCATTCTCACTGGGCTTTGTCCTTCCTGTGTGCGGGCAGGTGCACTGTGGATTACATTCTCCCACCTTTGGACCTCAGTAGAGAAAACCTTCCTATTTATCAAAAAAACTTGCCAAAATTACTCCCCACTGTAGAATATAGATATGTACCCTGCTGTTTAACCCTCAGCCTAATGCCCATTAATTTGCTTGGGTCATCCGAAGTTTATTCAGTGGGATAATTTTGTTTTAAAAAAAACTATTCACCTTCTCCATCCCATTAAACATCTCCCATAGCCGAAAAAGTATCAAGTTAGTTTAGCACCCAGTCCTTCAGTGAAATGCAAGAATACAAGGTTCGTGTACACTATGGAGGGTTGGTCTTTCATGAGTGAAGTGGATCCTTAATATAAAGATGTTCCTTCATTTCAGCAGCAACAACAACAAATAATACTTGGTTATTTTTTAAAAGGCCTCCTTTATTGTTTTAACCTTTCCTTTAAAAAATCTTTCATTTACAGCTGTTACAACCATAATGGCTGCAACAATATAGCACTTTTTAGGACTATTCCTAAGCCAAATGTTTGATTAGGTGAATATATCATCAGAACTTTCATGATATAGGTTTGTTTGTCCAGGATATGACTAAAAGCTTTAGAAGAGACAAATATTTCAGAGTAGCACATTGCAACTTAAGACAAGGGAGAAAAGTCTAGCTATATTTGAGTAGGAAGCCAAAGGAAAAAATAATAGCATGTTGATTCACTGAATCTCAGGGGTGCACTTGGCTTATGAAGTAATATTTTTATATACTGCCTAAAGATTTTGTGGGGTAGTATCTACAAGGGTTTCCTTGAAATAGTGAAAAAGGTGCTATTTTGTTGGGGAAGGGGGATTAATTCAAAGAACAAATTCAATCCCTTTGCTAACTAAAATAACCCATATATAGTTGTGGAAATGGATTTTCTTGCACATTAATTTCATGACCAAACCTTGATATGGTAAACCATAATGGTCTAGAAGGTCAATAAACTGCAAACCATAGGAGGAAATGAGGATTATTTCATTTTCTATAAACAAAGTTTATCACTAAGCCATTGAATAGAAATGGGGGGGGGGATCAAGGCATTAATTTTCTAGGTTGCACATTTCTTCAGTTAAATTACAAATTACAAATGAGCAAAATAGATGTGCAGTACTATCTGTTGTAAATGGGACCTGCACACTTAAAACACCATGCTTGTCCATCATCATCATCATCATCATCATCATCATCATCATCATCATCATCATCATCATATTATTATTATTATTATTATTATTATTATTATTATTATTATTATTATTATTATTATTATTATTATTATTATTATTATTATTATTATTATTATTATTAATTTAACCACACAGCTATCTACACTGGATTTTATAATACCAATCACTAGTCGAACGCTTCCCAAGCGTTTAGGACTCAGTGATGTATGGGCGAATTATGCAAGTAGATCCCAGTAAGGTGGCTTTCTGCATCTGACTGATGGTAACTTTGTCAACTCCAGTTTCTTCTAAATATTTTCTTAGCTCTTTGGGCACTGCACCCAGCGTGCCAATTATCACTGGGACCACCTGTACCGGTTTATGCCAGAGTCTCTGAAGTTCAGTTTTGAGATCCTGATATTGGGTAATGTTTTCAAGTTGTTTCTCAGTGACTCTACTATCTCCTTGTATAGCAACATCAATGATCCACACTTTTTTCTTCTGCACAATCACAATATCTGGGGTATTATGCTACAAAACTCTGTCTGTCTGTATTCGGAAGTTCCAAAGTAATTTTGCATGCTCATTTTCAGTCACTTTTTCAGGCTTATGGTCCCACCAGTTCTTTGCTACGGGCAGATGATAGTTCTGACACAAATTCCATTGGACCATTTGAGCAACTATATTATGACGCTGTTTGTAATCAGTCTGAGCAATTTTCTTGCAACAACTCAATATATGGTCAATAGTTTCATCTGCCTCTTTGCAGAGTCTACATGTGGGGGACTCAGCTGATTTTTCTATTCTATCCTTAACTGCATTTGTTCTGATAGCTTGTTCTTGAGCTGCAAAAATCAGGGCTTCTGTCTCTTTTTTCAGTGTTCCATTGGTGAGCCAAAACCAGGTCTTTTCCTCATCTACTTTTCCTTTGACTTTTTCAAGGAACTGCCCATGCAGCGCTTTATTATTATTATTATTATTATTATTATTATTATTATTATTATTATTATTATTATTATTAGTAGTAGTAGTAGTAGTAGTAGTAGTAGTAGTAGTAGTAGTAGTAGTAGTAGTAGTAGTAGTAGTAGT
>JAHTLZ010000085.1:3788366-3798881 GCA_023846285.1 Phrynocephalus versicolor | reverse complement strand
AAAGAAAGAAAGAAAGAAAGAAAGAAAGAAAGAAAGAAAGAAAGAAATGCCCCCAATTTCTTTATATCCATCCCCTAATTTGGATAACTCTTGTTCTACTATATTAAATCTTACAAGTCTGATCAAGCCATTTACAGTTGGAAAGTCAGCAGCATCTTTCCTGAAGATGTGGTCCAGCAACCCATTAAGCTTCTGTAGAACTCTGTCCATTAGAATGCCTCTAATCTCGGAATTACCCAGGTGATGAACAAATGATAACCACTTTTTAAGTTTATCTAATGAACAAAACATTCTTCTGGTTCAGTAGCCTCTCTTCATAGGAACAAAGAATGTTGTGATAAATACAGAGGGATAAACCTCAAGCCTATCTCGCCGCATGCATTTCACAATTTGCAAGTTAATGTTTATTCTACTTTTATAAATCTGGTTTGTTGTAGGTTCTGCATGTATAAATTCAGTAAATTACCGTATGTTAGATAATTCACAGCTAAAAATATGGTATATTATATGGTAGCTAATGCATCTTCTTAGATATATACTTCAGTTATTCTCATTTCTTTTGGGTACACAGCTCAATCCTGGATAGAGATGGGCACGAAATGAACTTTTAGTTCATTTTGTTATTCATTATTCATTTTGTTACATAATGAAACGAATAATGAACCTCAGAGAAGATCTAGAACAAAATGAACTGAACAAAAAAAAAAAATGGTTCAGTTCAGGAGATGTCTCCTACCTGCTGGTGCTGGCTGGTCCTTCCTGGAGGGTCCATTTGGTCTTCCTGGCTGCAAACAGAGAAAAAAAAGGCAGGCGGCCATGGTCGGCAGTAAAATAAATAAATAAAAATAAAAATAAAAATAAAAATAAAAATAAAAATAAAAATAAAAATAAAATAAAATGAAATAAAATAAAATAAAATAAAATAAAATAAAAGATCTGGCATTTGGGCCCCAGTACTAGCCCATGAGCACCGGTACCAGCCTGCAAACACTGGGCCAGGCCCGCGGGCCGCAGAACTGGCCTGCACTATAGTTTTAAAAATTACAACAAACAAACAAACAAACAAACAAACAAACAAACAAACAAACAACAACAACAACAACAACAACAACAACAACAACAACAACAACAAAGGACCTGAGTATCTGGCGGAGTGTATCTCCCAAAGGTCAGCTTCATCCTGGCTCACCAGAACTTCGCTGGCCCTCTCGCTCCAGTTGGTCACCCCTAGGGAAGCCTGCAAGGTACCTATCTATAGTCGGGCCTTCTTGGTGACTGGCCCAGCACTCTGGAATAAACTGATGGACAAGCTTCAGCTAACTAGGTCTTTGCCAGCATTTAAGAGAGCCTTATTTAGAGAACATTTTGAGGATTGACAGTGCACCTGGTTTAGTTACATTTATCTGGTTGTTTGCTGCCCCCTCCTTGCCTTTGTTGGCTATATTTGTGTTTTTAACTCATGTTGTTTATTGTTTTTATCTGCTTTGTTCATTTTGCTTTGTTGTTAACTGCCCAGAGTTCCCTGTGGGAAAGTTGGTACAGTTTATAAGTGTAAATAAATAAATAAATAAATAAATCCATCATGGAAGATATTTCATATTTGGACAAGATGTTATTCAGTTTAGACAGTTTTCTTGATGTTGACCAGGAATGGCTTTCCTGTGTTTCATTCAGGAGTCTTTGCTAGAGTTCTTCTGCATGGAGAACATGTCTCCTTTCCCCATACATTATAGATTCATAAACTCCTGAAAAGAAGTTTGTTTTAAATATACTTTGAATAGTGTTATGCCAGATCACACTACTCATCCATCTATTATGGTATGGTGTGTTCTGATTAGTTCCAGCTGTCCAAATTCTCACACAGAAGGAGTCCAACCACTCAGACTTTGAAGAAGAAAGCAGGGTTATGATTGTATATCCTATTTGTACCATTAGCACCAGGTATTAAGAGATTGTTGCAGCTTCAATTTCCTCTTAGATACCATAGTCTTGTATAGGTGTATGCTCCATAGGAGCTATGATCAATTCTCTTCAGGCATGTGTCAAAATGTAATTATGTATTTTGTGAAATCATCCTTTTTGTTGTTTCTGAATGTGTCACCAACTAACTTCACATGGTTAGCTTCAAGTTCTCACATTAATAGATTCCCTCATTCACTTCACTCAGTGCTATTTGTGGTTTTGCACTTCTGTCAAGTCCCATCTTAAATCATCTTTTCTTTCTACAATGATATATCATTTGCCTTTCCAAATAAATGTCTTGAAGAAAGCAAATTACTGCCCATATAAGATGCCCCTCAGCAACAAATCGGACACCTTCAGTAAACTTTTGTCAATGGGCTTCTTTAAATCACTATCTAATTAGGATGCAGCATGTAACTGATCAAGGATTCTGGGCACATCTGCTGTCTGAAGAGTCTGCTTTCCCCCTCACTTCCTCCTCTGCATTTTGACAAAGCAGCTAAGATTACTCTACTTGGCTGAGATGGTATGGATGACTTCCTGGCTTTACCAAACACTATTGTGCCTGTCAAGAAATCACTTTGCTAGTCAGATCTTGCTTCCATCATAAAGGAGGGAAGAGTCACATTATTCATTCTACATATCTAGGGAGAAGAGGGGAAAAAATTCTCAAGTCATAATATAAATTCACCACAGGGATTCTACAAGCAGCTGGTAATGCTGTGGAAGGAAGAAATTCAGGGGGGGGGAGATGGCACCACCACACCTTTTTGATTTATTTTGCCGTGAACAAAAGAATCCTTATAAAGTTCATGTCATTAAAAGGACTTGAGTTAAGCACAGACTAGAACTTTCAAGCAAAACAGAGTATAGTTATCTTCAAAATGTCATTCATTTTGACTTAAGTTATTTCAGCTAAAGAATTATTTGCAAAGTAAGTGCATGAAGGATCATCATTATTTGCACTTTAAAAATTGCATTCATTTATTCAGCGTTTTGATGCTATCTCTCACAGCAAAAGCCCTCCCACTGCAGCTCACAATTACAAAACACAAAATGAAGAGACACAGTATGTAAAATTTAAAACTTACAATAGAAATATACACATTAAAGATCCCTACACAGTCACTTTAAGTATAAATATAAATCCCAATTAATTTGTAAGTCACACTTACATTGAATGCTACATACAGTCACAACTAGCTGAGTGACATACACAATGGGAATTGTAGTAAAAGCCTATTATATTTCTCCTTCTCCCCCAAAGACATTTGGAAATAATTTATACATCACTGATGGAAAAAATATTTACTGTCTGAGTCTAGCTTGAGTTGTTGCTAATTATAAATCCTCCTACTCATTTTTTGATAAGTGTGATTCCTGCAGGCTCTACTAATGTAAACAATTTTCCCTACAAACCACATGTATTTTATTGCTTAATATAAAAAGTGATAGCAAAGTACATTCAATTCAAACTGTAATAATAACACCTATCATGCAGTGGTCAATTGATCGTCTCTAGCACAAATACCCTTGGTGCTAACAGAGAGAATAAAAATGTTCTGCCACTACAGAGAGAATAACTGGGTGCTAGTAAGTCAGTTCTGAGGTGCAGTGACCCTTCTCAGGGTTTTCTAAGTAGGAATTGCTCAGAAGTGGTTTACCATTCCCTTCTTCTGGGGGCCCCTGGGACTGTGCAGTTTGACTAAAGCCAATAGGATGGCTTTTCTGGGATGCAGAGTGAGAAACTAAACTCCCAACAACTGGTTCCCAGTGAGCTATCTGCTCAGTTACAAACAGAATACAAAGGGCTAAAACGTCACTCAAAGAGAGGGAGAACAAATCTAAAAAACAGAGGAAGACAAGAACACCTGGAAATTCCACATAATCTATCTAATGATAAAATCGTAGTGCACATATTAAAGCCTTTAATACATTCATTAAGGAAAAAGCTGAAGATAACTCTTCCTTTACCTCTGAAATATGACCATTCTGCCATTGGCAGGAACAATGAATTAATAGTTACCTAAGATGGAAATGAGGAGATACTCAGAAATGGCTAGTCGTTTATTACCATCGTGCCTTTAGCAAAACTCAAAAGGCATTGTGCTATGTGGAAATAATTGCTTGGTGTTTTTTTATATATGGAAAAGTGTTCAGTTTTGTTGTTTGTAGTGAAGCAGTCCAGGAATTGTTGACTTGGATTTTGGTCTGAGCAGAAGGCATTTCCTGCACTTTTGTGGCTCAATTAAACCTTCATACAGTATATTCTATATGTACTTGCCCTATTCACATATCAAATATGCATCAAAGGGTCTCCTCTTCACATAAATTGGTGTGTGCGTGGTGTGGGGGCAACCTCCACCCCATCCCATGATGGCATGCTTTTCTTTGCCTTAGCATCTGTCTCCCTCCCCATCCCCACAATTGGCTCTGATACAGAAAATGAGCCAGGCAGCAGGGAAACAGAGAACAGTTCCTATGTAGATGATAATTTTGCAGAATATCAATAGGATTCTCATTATTTTTATGGCATACATCTTTTTGTAGGAGGAGCTTTTGAGGTTCTGCCCTACTATAAGATAGAAACTTTATAAAACTGCATAATATGAATGGATGAACTTATCCTTAAACAACAGCATTTCATAAGCTTCTTGCCGACACAACTGTCAAGAAATCGACATAAACATCTTGTGACAAAGCAAAAGGCAACTGGAAGCCACATTGATACCATTATCCCCTGGACAATGATGACTGTGGTTTAATAAGAACATAAGAACAGCCTTGCTGGAACAGGACACAGCCCATCCGGTCCATTCTGTCTCACATAGTCGCTCATCATTTGCTCCATGGCATTCCAAAGCAGATGTCTTCACTTGCTTATGATTCTCCGCAAATGGCATTGAGAGATATCCTGCCTATCTCTCCAACCTGGAGGTTGCCCTTAGGCAGCCATAATGATATCCATTGATACCCTTTGTTCTCCACGAACTTGTCCAATCCTTTCTTAAAGCTGTCAAGGCTAACAGCTGTCACCCTTATTCTGGCAGGGAGTTCCATAGACCAAAGATCCTTTGGGTGAAAAAGTACTTTCTCTTATTTGTTTGAGATCTAGCACCCAAAAGTTTCATGGAGTGTCCCCTAGTTTTACCATTATGCAAGAGGGAGAACAGTTTTTCCCTATCTATTTTGTCCACACCGTATATGATTTTATAAACTTCAATCAGGTCACCTCTTAGGCACCGTCGTTCAAGAATGAAGAGGCCCAGCCATTGCAGCCTCAGATGGTAAGGAAGGTGTTCCAGTCCCCGAATCATTCTGGTTGCCCTCCTCTGCACTTTTTCCATTTCCATAATATCCTACTGAAAATATGGTGACCAGAACTGTACACAGTACTCCAGATGGGGCCTCACTATAGATTTATAAAAAGACAAAATGATACTTGCTGACTTATTTTCTATACCCTTCCTAATGAGTTTGCTTTTTTCACTGCTGCGGCACATTGGGTTGACAACTTCATTGAGATGTCCACCAGGACACCAGGGTCCCTTTCCTAGTTTGTTGCAGAGAGTTCTGACCCCATCAGTTTATAAATGTAATTGGGGTTTTTTCCCCCAATGTGCATCATTCTGCACTTACTAATGTTGAAGCTCATTTGCAACTGCTTTGCCCACTCCCCCAGTGTCAAGAGTTCCCTCTGGAGCTCCTCACAATCCTTCTCAGTTTTTACTACCCTGTATAATTTATTTCATTGGTTGAAAAACAGGGGGTGGCTGTATCTTTCTGACCTTTAAAAATGTCTAGAAATAAAGTCAACCTATTCTGCAATTCTATAACCTTACTAAACTTGCATGCTGTGAACATTTTATCTCTGCTATTGCTTTTGTGGAACCAATGAAGGCTTTCTTGGAGATGCATATTGAGACATACAGTGCTCTTTTCTGGAGAACTTTTAGGTCTAACTGGCTTTCTGGAAAGTGTTGATCTCAGACTTTGCCCCATGAACATCTCTCTGTACAGAATGTTAAGGATGTGTTCCATGAAATAGCAGTCTGATGAATAAGATCAAAAGAAGCATCCTGACTATGATAGTTTTTTAGGAAATGATATTTTTGGGTTTCCATGTCATAAGTAATATGGCTTTCAACATACAAAGCGAAGTATGCTACAGAAGGAAGTATTTTCTAAGAGGATGGGCAGAAAAAGAAGAGGGAATTTGCTTGACCTAATTCAGTAGTAATTTGTATGGTAAAACTGCAAGTTTGTGAGAATACGAATATGTTTGGAGTCAAAGTGCATCAGGCTAAATCCAGCATTTGAAATTTTGTGAATGTTTATCTATGGTGTCAATCATATGAGATCTGTGGCTATATATGTTGTCTTTGTTGTATTCACATGTGGTCTGCGTGAAAGCCAGGATTTGTTATAATATGGGACTCCTCTCAGAAATCCATTAATAAGCTCCTTTCAGTTTCAACAGCACAAATGTTAGGCATATTATGGCATTAAAGAGTTCTCCCCTCTTTCCTTGGCTCCCAAAGCTTCCCCAGGATGAAGGGGATATCTAGAGGTCACTGGAAGCTTGATGACTGGAAGCTTGGAGGAAATAGGAAGCTTTTAATTCCACTAAAATGACCGCAGTTTGTCTAATGCTCACGGCATTCTCACAGTTGCAGGGTTATAACTTAAGCCATTGAATTCTGGCCTATTTCTCATAACATTAGCTAAAAACTGCATTACATTTGTGTACTTTTCATCCTACAACATACATATATATATATATATATATATATATATATATATACAGTATAATGAATGCTAAAAGACTTGAAAACACACATAGATTGATGTGTTCAAGACTCATTCTGAATGAACCCTCTCAGCCTATTAGAAACACAGAAAACAGCCACTATTGCTTTCTTAAATATATAATAAACTAATTGTATACTTTGGGACACACTTAGAATTGTTAGCATTATTAATCTATTGGTTCCAATTGTGACTTTAAACATTACCTCAAAAACATAATAGTCTAGCTTGCCCCAGTGAGTATAACTAAATAATAAGAAAAGGAAAAATTAGGACCACCATAATCAGTTGGTGACCAACAGATAGATTTTCTAGCTGGTGCTGGTGAAAAAAAAATATTCAAACCCCTGTTGCAGAACAGTAATAAAGGAAATGAAAGACATTCCAAGAAGAAGATTTTAAATGAATCTCCCAGTAATTGCTGGGTACTGACATAATCTTAAACTAAAATAGCAGGTAACAGAATCCTTTCCAATTGAAAATACCTTTTAAAGAAAGAATGAAATGCATAGGATACCTTCAACAAGCTGTGCCTTGTTAGCGTGCATTAGTCTGAAATTTATAGCTTCACTGTAAAAGCTAATTTAATGTCGCAATAAAAGTATTGTTTGTTCTAGCATTTTTGCATGTCTAGACTGCTCTTGGGGTCTATTTCCCCTTACCTAAGTTGTGCCATAAAGAATAGCAGAGGGACAATATATTTCCAGGTTCTCATAGATTGCTATTATTTTACAAATCATTAATCCCCAGAGATCTTTAAAGATTCAGAGAACCTCATGGTGCAGAACTTGCAATGTTTTAAAAGTTAATTTCGATGCAGAATTAGAGTGTCTTTTCATTGTGCCACCAAGCCCTTTTTAGTAACATCAGAGAATAAAATCACGCCTTGATAAGGTTTGTGTTCAGACCATCAAGTAAATTTAAAGGTGCTTGACCTATCAACTCACACCAGTTTCCAGTGTTGTAATTTTATTGATTTTTCTTGATTGGCTTTCTAAAATGTTGTCTGGAAACATGGATGCAGTATAACTGAAGTATGCACTTCATGCCACTAATTAAGCTTTGCTTTTTGAATTTTCAAGACAAATGCACTTGAGAGCTCTTCCTTTGATCAGTGATCTATTCCAAACATTGGAGAAATAGACAAAATGATGGGGGCAGCTAATTATTTGGCACAATGGTTGGTTGCTTCCGATACATTAAATTCTGACCTCTCTATAAACAGGAAATTTAGGAGCACATGAATGTATATATTTATTTGAATTGGGGTGCTATCACATGCAAAATAATTTTAGGAAATTATAAATGGTTTAATATATATTAATAAAAACACCCCTTTTTTTTACAGCTGGTCACTAGGGCCATATAGGAAGCCAATATCCACCAAATGCTTATATAACACAAAAATGTATATTGAGGATAATTTATCAATAGAATTGGAATCAAGTTAGTGTTCTAGAAATGATTGAGATTATCTTTCCTGGTTGACAAACCAGACCAGGAATGGAAGAATGTGCCTGTGGTTTGAAGACCAATAACTAAGGAAAACAAGTTACAGATTGTGGAAGATGGAAAAAAAAAACCCTCTTGTTCTGGCAGTGACACACAAATGACATTTTAGAAATTCACTCTCTGGTGACTTATACCTAATGTATAGTTTGGGCCCTATTCTAATCTTTTGCGGTTGTTTTAATATGTATGAGAGCTTGTGGATTACAATAAGATTATTCTGTCCCTTTGCCAGTATATTTCTTGTCACTGTCTTGGTTTCTGTTTACAATGATGATATCTTATTGAGTCTGTAACCATACAATAAAGATTGACTGATTGATGATATACCTTAGAACAGTGGTGGTGAACCTTTGGCACTCCAGATGTTTTGGAACACAACTCCTACAGTCCTTTCTCCTTGGCAATCTAGGCTTGGAATTCTGGGAGTTGTGGTCCAAAACATCTGGAGTGCTGGAGGTTTGCCACCACTGCCTTAGAATATGCCACAGTGTTAACAGCTGAGTTGCGGGCGATGAAACAAGAACACAGGAAGCTTGAGGACATTTGGAGGATGGATCAGACGGCAGCGAGTAGGGCTGCACTAAAGCAGCTGACCAGCCGCTATGTTCGAGCGATCAGGGACGCTAGAACAGCTCATGTCTCCCTGAGAATTGGTGAGGCCTCGAACGACCAGGTGGATTGTTCCGGGTGATTCGAGACCTCTCCAATCCTGGTCAGCTTGGGCCTCCTCCTACTGAGTTCACTAGTGAGCAATTTGTAGCCTATTTCATATCTAAAATTGAGGCCATCTGTTCCGATCTGCCCTCCACTTGCACTAGTTCATCCTCTGACATCCCTGGGGCCTCACCCCCTGGGTCTTCCTGCCTGGTTGAGTTTGGGCCTGTGTTACCGTACCAGCGGAGGCCTCCAGGGTTATGGCTTACAGCCGGCTGGCGGCCTCCCCTTTTGACCCTTGCCCAGCCTGGCTTATTAAATCCGCTGGAGGGAACATGCCAGAGTGGGTTTCCGCTATTGCCACGACCTCCTTCAGGGAAGGAATCTTTCCTTCCCGTTTAAAGGAGACAGTGGTGAAGCCCACTTTGAAAAAGCCTGTCTTGGCGTCGGATGAGTTGTCCAGCTATCATCCAATTGCCATTGATCCCTTCCTGGGCAAGGTTGTTGAGAGGGTGGCTGCCGTCTGGCTTCAATCGTACCTGGAGGAAAATCATATCTGGATTGTGGGGTGCCCCAGGGGTCGGCAATCTCCCCCATGCTGTTCAATGTTTATATGAGGCCGCTGGTGGAGGTTATCAGGAGATTTGGAGTTCGCTGCCATCAGTACACTGATGACACACAGCTCTATCTCTCATTTTCTTCTTCTGCAGAGGAAGAAGTACACTCCCTTGACCTGTGCCTGGAGGTGGTCTTGGAATGGATCAGGACCAACCAGCTCAAGCTGAACCCAGAGAAGACTGAGGTTCTGTTCTTTGGGGTGCTCTCGTCTGGGTACAATGGCCCCCTCCCTAGCCTGGGGGGGGGGCTCCCTGCAGCCTATGGACAGGGCCAGGAAACTAGGCGTGGTCCTGGATTCAGCCCTCTCCCTGGAAGCCCAGGTGATGGCTGCTTCCAGGGCCGCTTTTATCCCTCTCCGCAGGATCGCCCAGATCCGCCAGTACCTGAATGAGTCCTCCCTGAGGACAATTGTGCAGGTCCTCGTGATCTTGAGGATCTACTACTGCAATGCCCTCTACATGGGGTTGCCCTTGACCCTTGTCTGGAGGCTCCAGCTGGTGCAGAATGTGGCGGCCAGACTGGTGGTGGGTGCTCGTAGATTTGATCACATCACCTCAGTTCTGGCTTGCCTGCATTGGCTGCCCGTTGTCCTCAGGATAAGGTTCAAGGTCCTGGTTTTGATTTTCAAAACCCTCCACGGCCTGGGACCTGAGTACCTGTTGGAGCATATCTCCCAGAGGTCAACTGGGGTCAGGCCCACTAGAATGGAGCAGGCACACTCACTTAGGGTGGCCACACCCAGGGAGGTGCGGAAATCGCTCACGCGTAATCGCGCCTTCTCTGTGGTGGGCCCCACATTGTGGAATCATCTGCCTAGTGAGCTGCACCTAGCACAGTCCCTGCCTGCTTTTAAGAAGGCTCTGAAAACTCTCCTTTTTAAAGAGGCATATGGCGACCTTTTTACTTAATTCCTTTATTATTATTATTATTATTATTATTATTATTATTATTATTATTATT
>JAHTLZ010000085.1:3761075-3788356 GCA_023846285.1 Phrynocephalus versicolor | reverse complement strand
ATTATTATTATTATTATTATTATTATTATTATTATTATTGCTGCCCGCGTTGCCTCTTGTGGAGGGTCTCGCCCTCCTTATTTTACTAGTTATCTCTTGTTATTTACTGTTGGTCTTATTTCAATTGTAAACCGCCCAGAGTTCCGTCCGGAAGATGGGAGGTATAAAAATACAACAAATAAATAAATAATAAATAATAAATAAATATTTATAGTTGCATGTTACTCACGTGGTCTTACAAACACTGCACGTGTCTCCTGTGGCAACTGCTTATCTATGGTTGGGCTGGTTTTGTTTTTTTTGTTTGTGTGTTTGTTTTTTTCCTTTCTAGCCAAAGGATCTGGCAGAGGAGGCCAGATTGATTCACTTTGCATCAGACAGAATTCTTAAGCCTACTTCCCCTTATTTTCTATGCAGATTATGCTCTTCTTCACCCAGCCTATCTATTCAATCCTTGGCCCTCTCAGTTTCTTGAAGGGGGCAGCTTCTCCCCTCCCTGCCAAATGGGCAATGGAGTTGGATGCCTTGCCTTTTTACCTTCTTTCTCATACACAGTCACTGTGCCTCTTTTCCCTGCCTGCTCAGTGGAAAGGGGTGACTTGACTGTGTGCAGCACTAGCAGGAAGCAGAGATGGCTTTGGCTGTGACTGTCACCCCGTCTCTTCCTTCCAGGGAAGGTGAAGCCTCATTTCCAATGGCTGGCAGACAAAGGGCCTTCTTCCCACCCCACCCACTTCTCCTCGCTTTCCTCCTCCTGACAAGAAAATAAAAAAAAGAAAGAGAAAAAGCAATTGGCTAGGCTAGGGAAAGCGCTCCCTTCTTCCTAAGACTAAACGCTGACAGCTCTTTCTCTACCGTGTCTCCTCCAGGCAACCTGCCCCTCACTTGATGAAAGACAGAGAGCCTTCCTCCTACCTACCTCTCCTCCCTCCCCGGCACAGAGCAGACCATCACACACACATGGAGGACTAACACTGCCACTTAGCACTACAATTTCCCTTGACAAAGGAGTGCACTTTGGGGAAAGTCAATTCACAAAACCCTCAAGTTAATAATCATCATAATAAAATTTATTTATGGTGAAAGACCAAAAGCAACACTCAAGTTAAAATAAATGGCTCCTGGTGGAGGAGTTAAATAGCTCCTGAACTCTACAAGTTGGAGTTGGGGTTGGAGGTGGAAACTGAGATTCCTCTTATATTATGTAGACACCTTTCAAAAAAGCCAAACAAAACTGCATCAAAATATGCTAGAACTGATTCAAATCCCATTTCTATTGGTACTAAGATTGAACTCTTTGTCAGTGGGACCACCAACATTTTGTTTCTTAAGGACTTTACACTGGTCTCCAGGTCAACTATAAAGCAGGATTGCAGTGGATTCTTAGTATCTTGTTACATTTTAAAGAAGGCAGATACATTCATTTACTTATTTCAGTCATAGTAACTAGAATAACAATAATATACTAAAATGAAATACTATAAATATACCCAAATTCTTAAACACAAAAATTAAATAACAGAATAAGAATAAAAAAGCAGAAAAACAATAATGAGGAGCAAATTATTTCTATCCTTCCTTTCTCCCCAAGGCATCCAAGGGTGGCTTACATAATCAGATCAGTCTTTAAAAGCTAAAAACAGTAAATATACAATATTTAAAAAGAATTAAACAAGGATTATATTAAAATGGTGACTAAGATTAAATATTAAAACAAATTAAAAATAGCAAAGTACAGCAGCCAATTTAAAACCCCTCTCAAATCTCCAGTCTTGAAAGAAAAGCCAGCTTGTGAAGGACAACAGAGATGCAACCAGCCTAGCTTCCTTTAGGAGGGAACTCCAGAGTTAGGGAGCAGCAATAGAGAAGGCCCTCTCATGTGTTCCAACCAAGTGCACCTTTGAAGGTGGTGGGACTGAGAGAAAGGCCTCTGTTGATTGTAAAGACCAGGCAGGCTCGTAGAGAGAGATGCAGCTTTTTAGATAGCTTGGACCCAAGCTGTTTAGGACTGTATTTTAAAACCAGCGCTTTGAATTGCACCCAGAAATTGATTGGCAGCCAGTGGAGCTGCTCTAAAAGGGGGCTTATATGTTTAGCCAGCCCCAGTTAATATTCTGCCTGTGGCAGTTTGGACCCTTTATAGTTTCTGAACACTTTCCAAATGTAGCTCCATGTAGGCCACATTACAGAATCCGAACAAGATGTAACTAGGGCGTGTATTACCATGACCATATTAGACCACTCAGGAAACAAGTGCAGCTGTGCACCAGTATTAATTGTGCAAAGGCACTGCTGGCTACCACTGAAATCTCGGCATCCAGGCTCAGAAATGAATCCAGGAATATTCCCAAGCTGCATGTCTGTGATTTTAGGGAGGGTAGAACCCATTTCAGCATCAGTTGCAACTGTATTCCTTGATCTATTTTTCAAGTGACCAGAAGCACCTCTGTCTTGCCTGGATTAAACTTTAATTTAAACTTCATCTGATTCATTACCATCACTGATTTAGAACTGAGACAGCTTCATTGGATAAAGATAGATATACAGTGGTGCCTCTACTTATGAGTTTAATCCATTCTGAATGCATACTCATAAGTCGAACAACTTGTGAGTAGGGCAGCCATATCTAAAAAAAATCAAAAATGATAAAAACCTGTAAGTAGAGTAGGACCACATCTAAAATTTGTAAGGCAGCAGTTAAAACGCTAATGGTTTTCCCCTCTGAAGTCAAATTGCTCGTAAGTAGAACTGCTCATAAGTAGAGGTTACACCATAGATAGGAAAGGAGAGACAGATCTGTGTATTGGTAACAACGAACCCCAAAACTCCAGACAACCTCTCCCAGTGGTTTCATGTACATATTGAATAGCACTGACCTCAAAGTTCATTCTCCTCCACACAAACACCAAATTAGAAGTGGAGGATTGAGAAGATAATGAAAAGCACCCTGAAACCCACCCACCCACCCACTCCCAGCTCATATTTTGCTGCAGCTCCTGACAGTTTCATATCAGCAGTGCTGCTTATTCTGTTTATGATGAAGAAACTGTCATCCTCAGGATTTGCTGGATTGTACTTTCTACAATCTAGCTGCCTACATGCCCTAAGCACATCCGAGCTCACTTGGAAGCTATGTAGGGTTGGCCCTGGTAAGGACTTAGATGAGCGACCACCAGAAAATACCAGGTGCTGTAGGCGCCTGGAGTAGGGACTGGCAAACCACTCCAGTATTCCTGTCCAGAAAACTCCATGGACATGGAGTCACGAAAGGTCGGTTATGACTGTAAGGACACAGCACACTTTCTACAATTCCTTAATTTACTAAGATGGTTAAGTCAATGGAACTCGCAGTCCAATAACAACTATAGAGCCACAATGCTCCCCATCCTTCATGTAGTAACTGGTAGCAAGTAATGTCAATGTGTACTATCCTACATACTCTTAAAAGCCATGCAGGTTACTTTACTGCATGAAGTAGAAAAATCCCATGAACACTTATTCCCATCCTTCACAGTTATAATGCAATATTAACAATGTAAAAAAACTAACAACACTCTGCCCTTTCCTGACATTCAGTATGTACAGCTTGCAAGAAGAGATGGGCACAAACCACCACAATGGTGGTTCAACTTTTTTGTCATTAGTTTATTTTATTGTCATATTTTATTGTTGTTAGCTTCCCAGAGTGCCCTTTTAGGCCAGTAGGCTGGGATACAAATAAAATAAAATAAAATAAAATAAAATAAAATAAACGTGGTTCAAGTTAAAATTTATCTGAAATGAATCACTAGCTGATTTGTCAGTTTGTTCAGGAGTTAATTTTTTAGACCGTTGGGTGGATGTCTGGGGGGGGGAAAAGCCAGGCTGCCTTCCCTGATCCCATACCCTGCCCTCTACCTGCACTCAAAGAGACAAGCAGCTGCACAGGAGTGGGAATAGGGTTGGTAAGTAGGAGGGGTGCAGGGGCAGATCGGGGAAGGGCAACTAACCAGGACATGCACTGCACCACCAAAAATGTGTTGGTTCAGGCAAACTTGGATTTTCTGAACCTATCCAACCCAATAAGTTACCAACTTTTGACAAACATCCTGGTTAATCAGTAGTAGACATGGGCACGACCAGAAATAATGACGTTTCGAGTTTTTGTTTGTTGGAACGGGTCCGTTTCGGGTTGTTTCCGTTTGTCACGAAATTTTTCAAAAAAAATCGTTTCGTCGTTTCATTTGTCGTTTGTCGTTTCCACCGCGATTTAGTGCGATTTGACGTCCCAATGTAATATATTTTTAAAATAAATCCACACCTCCTCCCAGACGAACCTCCCCCTTTACCCAATATCAGAAAAAAAATCCTCACAAACTGCCAGAGGAAAAAAAAGAATAAACTGCTATTCCCTTCAGCAGACAAAGCTGCAGAGAATCAAAGAAATTATTTTCTAAATTCAATTCCCTCCCTGCTTGCCTAACTTAAATCTAAAGCCTCCATCCTCCCTCCAGTCAGCCAGCAGCAGCCAGCCACACAGCCCTCCACCCTCCACATCCAAGACCCAACTGCGACTTTTGGAAGGTGCCTTGGCTTTTTATGCCCTCTGGCACATCCAGAAGTGTCAGTCAAAACCTGGCCATGCCATTGGTGGAATGGTTTAAAAAAATTGCATGGTCCCATCCCATGCCCAGCCCAAATGGGCAGGTCTAAAAAAATAAAAAATAAAATAAAATAAAATAAAATCAACGCGACGTTTTATTGCTATAAAAAACCCACTGCTGCTACTATTAAAAATCAGGCATTTAAAATAAATAAATGTCACATGTTTCTGTGGTGATTTGGTGTGTTTTTTGACCACGATTTCTAAAGAAAAATTGCGGTCGCCATTTTGGATCCCCCCCACCGCATGGCATGCGAGACAGATGACGAGATGACGAGGATGACCCCCTCCAGCCTGGTACAAGCAGCGCAATACAGGAGGGGGGAAGGCTGCCCCCCCAGAAACCACCCCTCTGGTAGGTGTCCTCAGGCAGGCATATTTTCGCCTGCTTTTTTGGCCGGGAGTGGTTTTTTTTTGTTTGTTTTTTACTTTTTAAAACTTTTTTTCTGTGCTGCTTGGCATCGCATGATTGCTGTGATGCCATTAATGACAACAAAAAACCCGACCCAATTTTTCTTTTTTCGGGTTGGGTTCGAGCTGGAGCGGTGTAATTATCGTTACTGTTTCCGTTACGTAAAGGAAACAATAACCGAAAACGGAAACGACAATTTCGCCGCTCCGTGCCCATGTCTAATCAGTAGCTTCTTGCCTCTCTCTACTTGCAATAGCCATTTCATTGAAGTGCTGTCTGTGTATATAATCAGATGTCAGTGTTTAATCAATTAAAATTAGGGTAGCGCCTAAGTGCCTTACATTTTTATTGTGGTTTATTAGAACTAATCATAGTTTAAACTTGGAATGGGAGATATATTCCCCTCCTGTTGTTATTAAACTATAACTCCCAGTAGCCAAAGGCAACCTACAAATGAAGGACAAAGGGAGCTGTATTACCATCAAATCTGGAGGATCTCATTTTGCCCATCCCAGATTTATAGGAATGGGTGACTGGGGGCCCTTCAGTGATTACTGGGTTACAACCCCCATCCATATTATTTTGCACAGCCAACGGTGACAAATGACGGTAGCTGAAGTCCTGAAACACCTGGATGGTTGCACTTTTTTCTGCCTCTGGTTTAAATGAAACTAAATTACCCTCAGTTCAAGTATAAACAGATTCTAGATAATTTAAAAAGAACAATTGAAGTTGCCAACCAGGTCTGTGTCAAAGAAGAAAAAGCCCCAAGTGACATTTGCACAAAGGTAACCATGGATTTTTATATTTTGAAGAGATAGTGAGTTTTTTTCCTGTTTCAGCAACAGAAAATCCAATCAAATTTATTTTATTTGTGTTGTTATTTGCCTTCAAATTGGAATTAAGTTGCAGCAGCCCTCAAAAGGATTTCAAAGTAAGTGAGATGTTTAAGGAGTGTTTTATCAGGTCCACACCCCCAAGTGAGTGTCCATGGCTGGGTGGGGTTTTGAACTCAGCTCTCCTGAGCCCCAGTCCATTAATCTATCCACAGCAGAAACTTGGGCATATGTGAGAACAAAGGCAGTGGCATTGGAGCCGCATGGAGTGGGTTATCCTCTGCCATAGGAAGCCACCTAGAGCATGACCTAATAAGCTAGAAGCTATAAATTTGAAGGCTGGAGATAGGTGGATCTATTTTGGCAGGAAAATAAGTGAGTATAAAAGAAGGATGGGAGGAAAGGGCAGTTCGATGGAGAGGAGAGAGGAGGTGTTTGCTGGGCAAGGGAGGAAAACAAGAGCAAAGACGATTGGTTATCTTGTTATGAACGACCTCTGGACAGAAGAGCAGGTTGATGGGAAGGAGCCCAGGGAGGTCATCAAGCAGAAGTGGAGGGTGAAAAAAATACTGGAAGCCTCCCTATGGGGACAGATAGCAGGCAGAGACAGAAGAGGGAAAGAGAATGGAAGGCCTGGGAAGTCCAACACAGAGATAAAGCAAGATATCTCATGGCTCCTGGGAAACTCCAAGGAGATAGTCCATTTTGACCAGTGATGGGCACGAAACACCAAGATGGCGTTTTGTTTCGTAATTCGTTCCCCCAACCCCATTTCATTTCATTAATTATGAAATGAATTTTTATTTAAAAAAATCATTTCATAATTTGTTTTAGTTCGGGTTCATTTTCTTTTCTTTTCTTTTTTGAATCCCACCGGTTATTTTTTTAAAAAATTATTATTATTATTATTAATCCTGCCAGCCCGCAGGCCAGTTCAGCAGCCCATGGGCCAGATCGGGTTATTTTTATTTATTTTTTTGTATTTTTATTTTATTTTATTTTATTTTATTTTATTCTCTTCTATCTTAAACTGCTGACCATGTGGCCCACCTACCAGCTGTAGCGTGGGCTGGTCGCCTTTTTTGTTTTTTTAATTTTTCTTCTGCTGGCCCATGGGTCATGTCCAGTGCTCACTGACCGGTTCCGCAGCCTGTGAGCTGCATCATTTTTGTTTTGTTGTTTAAATTTTTTTCTTCTGCTGGCCCGTGGGCCAGATTGGGCTATTTTTATTTTTTTATTTATTCATATTTATATTATTTTATTTTATTTTCAAACTGCCGACCATGTGGCCCGCCTACCAGCTGTAGCACGGGGCAGTCAGCTTTTTTTTCTTCTGGATCCCCCCTCCCTGGGGGCTGGGGGCGGCAGCAAGGAGGACTGGACCCACCAGGTAGGAGACACCAGCGAAATGAAAAACGAACCAAAATGAAATGGAAATTTCCGTTTTGTTTCATTTTTCTTAGAGGGGACAATTCATTATTCATTTTGTTAGGTAATGATGCCCATCTCTAATTTTGACTTCAAATCTGGCCAAGGCAGGCCTGAAAGTGAACCCTGTGAGGGTTGGGTTTATTACCCTTTTAAGTAACAGAAACACAAGAAAGCCTTGAAAGCTTCAGCACTAGAGATGGGCACGACTCAGAAAAATTGTTCGTTTTCGTTTTTGTTTTCGGCTAGGGGTCCGTTTCGGCTCGTTTCCGTTTTCGTGAGCTAATTTCAAAATTTTTCATTTTCGTTTCGTTACATAATGAAAACGAAAAAACGAAAATGGAAACGAAAAATTTTTCGTTTCTTCCCAGTTAGCTCCATTATGTGTTTTTCCAGTAACGAAAAACGAAAATTGGCTCGAAATTAGTCGTTTCGTTTCCGTTTCCGTTCCAGTTCTGAGCCGTTTTTCGTTTTTCGTTTCGTTACGTAACGGAAACGAAAAACGAAAACGAAAACGAAAATACCGCTAAGTCGTGCCCATCTCTATTCAGCACTAATCCCAGATGGGTTGAGAAATGTGGAGGTTTGAGCTCTATGTCCGCTACAAGGGACTTTTTATTATGGAACCAAAATGCAAACATAGAATACCCTCTGAAAGAAGAGACTTATACCAGTTTTGTACCTGTTAATGTTAAAGCTGTTGAGATTAAAGATTTATCTTTGGAAAAGGAAGAGACTCTTATGTCTCCTTCATCCAGAGGACCTAAGGGGGAGGGGGGAGATATTGCCGACGATCACAGCACAATCCAATTATCACCACATCTGAAATCATTTCATCTACAGTCATGCCTCGTAAGACAGATTTAATTTGTTCTATGAGTCATCATACGAGGCACACTTTCCCATACGAATGCATTGAAAACCAATTAATCCATTCCGGAGGGAAAACAAAAGGGAGGGAACGGATTAATAGGTTTTCAATGCATTCCTATGGGAAGGCTGTCTAAACCCTCCTCAATTAAGGGACAGCGGAAGGCTGTTCCCCCCTGCAGCTGACAGACAGCTGGTTTTGACAGTTTAGATCTGTGTGGAGGAGCCTTCTGCTGCCAGTGATTGAGGGGGGAGCCACCTCCTCTTCACCCACGTCTCTGCGTTGAGACTCTGGTGAAGAGGAGGAGGAGGAGGAGGAGGAAGAGGAGGAGGCAGCTTCTATCCTACATTTCCTTCCTTGTAACATCAGATCCATGCATGCTACAGGGAAGGGAAGGCAGGATAGAAATCTCCACCCCCTCCTCTTTCCCGGGACTGAGGTAAGCAGCGGCAGCAGATCACCTCACCGCCATCGCAAATTACCTCCAGACTGAGTGAAGATCGATCAGCCCCTGCTCTACCCAACAAAGTATTGGGCAGAGGAGGGGACGATGGATCTTCACCCAGCCCAGGCACCTGGCAAGGCAAGTGCTGGTGGTGATCCGCTGCCCCTGCTTGCGCTGCAACCCTCCCGGTCTGGGCGAATATCAATTGTAAAATGTCCCGCCATGAGAGCACTCATGGCGGGACATTTTAAAATGGATCTTCACCCACCTCAGGAGGGTTGCAACCCAAATAGTGGCAGCGGATTGTCACCATCACTTGCCTTCCAAGTAGCACAGGCTGGGCGAAGATCCATAGGAAACTGTTTTGCCCACCAATTTCTCTTGCAAACAGCCCAGGCTGGGTGAGGATCAATGGTACCTCATAAGATGAATGGAAACCAGAAGGAAAAGTTTGCCTTACGAGTTTTTCCTATTCCCAGAAATTGCATTCCTCTTATGAGTTTTTCCGTCTTAAGGGGAATTCATCTTATGAGGTATTATGGTATTACTGTCTATGTTTTGTATGTTGAACAGTCATGTGTCTACTGTTGTCCAATGGCAGGAGGACAAAACAATTCAAAAACGTTAAAATCATCAGAACAACAAAATTCCTTTAGGGGTGAAAAATCTTTAGCTACAACATAATCAACATTTAAGGGCAATGGTGCCTATTGATGTGATAAAGCCTAATGGATTTGTTTAAGTGGGCGGCTCAGGATGGGGAGGGGGAAGTGATTCCTCTGACGAGTTATTCCCCTTGCTTTTACACAACTTCATTGCTATAAAGAATGTGAAAGGTAATTACATTGTCATCAGCTAGCTAGCTAGCTCATTTGCTTCATGAAGCAAGTGTTTACAGTTGTGTGTGCCAATCCTTCCTCAATTATAATTAAATTCAAGTTCTTGGTCATTGCTGAAACCTGTTCTCCAAAGTATTGTTTAAAGCACAGGTGTTTCTATTAGTTCTTGAGAAAGGAACCATCCTGTTGTATCCTGAGGAGAATTTTACCACACATCTGGAACTCATTAGATATTGAGGGAAAGGGCAAATTTTCTTCACAGCTTGGCAAAGATTGGGAATGGATGTAGAGAAACTAGTTTACTATGTATTTTGTCTCACACATGCAACTAGTGTGTGGTTAAAAATGCTCCCTCTTTAATCAGTACTTGATGGGTGGTAAAACTTCATGGGACACTGGGAAATCCACCCAGGGGTGCCACAGAATCCTCTCATCCTTCGCCCTCCTTTCTCCCCATCCCCCCACCCACCAAAGTATCATATGGCACTTATTTACAGCTTCTCTGGTGTCTGCATGGTGAAGAAAAGGAACCCTGGTGAAAACTGGGTTTCCTGGCTGTTCTCAAGGGAGCTTTCCCTGCCCACCCTTGAAAAAACAAAAACAAACAAACAAAAAATGCAGTTTCTCCATTTTTCGTAAAAACGCCTCTCTTGGAGAAGCCAGGCCACAAAGGCACTCCATTACGCCACCTGTATACCATAGTTTCTGTTTCCATCTAAAGTGTTGTGTATTAAAATGTAAAACTAGCATTTGACAATAAAAAAATTAATCATAGCCAAATGAACTATGACTCTTTGTATTATAACAATCTAACTAATTTTTCTACCTGAGGAAACACTCCTCCACAACCAACCCAACACATACCCAATTCAACTCAGGGAAGACATTTGAGTCTTCAACTCTGGTAACAAGACAAACTCCTTCATCTTATGTAAAGACAAATGATGAGGCTAGAAATAAACAGAGAAGGTTGTGTGACACCCATCATTTTGCCCCCCCCCAATCCCTTCGTGTCCATTCCTTGTCTGAAGAATGCACCATGTAAGTTGCTCAGCTCATTCTCTGTCCATTAATAGAACAATCATGCCATTAGACAACTGATACCTTAGGATGGGACCTGGATGATCATATATGGCAGCCGGAGTTGACTCATAGAGGCTACCCTTTACCCCCTAAACAAGTCTTGGTCCTCAGATATGGATGGTATTGCATTGCCACTGTTACCGTGTTTCCCCGAAAATAAGACACTGTCTTATATTTATTTTTTCTCAAGAAGACACACTAGGGCTTACTTTCAGGGGATGTTAAGTATCATATGCTTGAATGTCAGCCCTGCACACAACCATAGCCACGCCCATCACTAGGTTTTATTACCAGGGTAGGGCTTATGTTTAACAAATGCATGGAAATCCTGCTAGGGCTTATTTTTGGGGGAGGTCTTATTTTCAGGGAAACAGGGTAGCTGGTTGGTTTATGTACTGGAGATCTGGCATAATCTTGTACATGCATACTTAGAAGTATAGCTCACTATTAAGACAACTGCAATCTTCTAAATGTACGCAGGTTTATATTCTGACAAAAGCCAATATGGATTAAGACTCTGGTCCAAATCTCACTCACATTCTTGGGTTACTGAAATTCACTGCGTGACTTCTGGCCAGTCACAAAATCACAGAACTATTGAGTTGGAACCATCTCCCCCCCCCCCCAAATGCAATCACCTTGCTGAAGTGTTAATCACCTTGATCCTAGCCTACCTCATAGAGCTGTTGTGAATTGTAGAAAAGTGGAGAAAGTATGTATACTGTTGTTTATTGAAGGAAAGAAAGGATATGAATGGAGCAAACAAAAGGGCAAGAGGGAGTCATGCACTAATATAATGGGACAACCAAATACACTAATGTAATTGTAAAATGCCATACATTTAATATATTACTGCTAAGTAGGAAACAGGTGTGCTATTTGGGTGGCTTAGAGTCAAAATCCTGTTGTGCAGCTATGCTTGTGTAATTCAAATCTGTACAAGCAGTCATAAAAGATGTGCGCCAAAGAGGAAGTCACATCTAGCAAGCTGTTTCTTAGGTCTACAATTAATTGTGTGCAACCAGGCACGTAAGCAGACTGCCTGGGCACAATTCTCTACGAACCTTTGCAGGTGTAAATTTACACTTGCACCAAGTGCAATAAGACTTCTGTCTTGGTGAGTGTGAGGCAGCTGCTTCAGAATGTTTTTCTGTCCATCTCAGTAAATACAAATGATGAGGAGGCATCAACTAATATTCTGCTAATATTTTGCTGCATGGATACCAACTCACCACTTGTATGATGAATAAGCACTTGTTTCCTGTGAATTTTATGTCTGGGGGGAATGTCGTCTGCTCCACTGTTATAACCAGATTCTCTTTCTACCTTTCAGGGCCTAAGCATCTTTCCTTTAAATTTCCCTTAAGATTTGTTTTTCAGTTGTCTCTCCATCCCGATAGCAAAGTAATGAAAAATAACATAATCAGTTGTGTCTTAACTACACAAGCTCTGTATTTCCTGTAGATCACAGAACATAGCAAGCCATCCAAATGGTTAAATAAGCATTGAACATTATGTACTTAATGTAAATTTTAAAAATGTAATCAATATGATATTGACAGAGGGGTGGATTGTATTTAACAGTTCCTAGGAATTGGACTCTTCAGGTAATACAGGACAAGTTAGGTTTTACTACTACTGTACATATGCTTTACTCATTTGGAAGTAAACACAATTGAGAAGGACGTGGGCTTAAGGTAAAAAGGTAAAGGTTCCCCGCCCCCCGCACATGCGTGCTAGTTGTGGCTGACTCTAGGGGCAGTGCTCATCCCCGTTTTCAAGCCAAAGAGCTAGTGTTGTGCAAGTCCATGGCCATGTGGCCAGCATGGCTGCATGGAAAAATGTTTACCTTTCCACTTTTTTAGGGTGGTACCTATTTATCTACCTGCATTTAAATCCTTTTGAATGGCTAGTTTGGCAGGAGCTGGGGTTAACAGCAGGAAATCACTCTGCTGCGTGGCACCCGGGGTTCGAACTGCTGAGCTGCTGACTTTACAACTGACCCTTTCAGCACGCTAGTCCGCTGAGCCACACACGTACTTCTTTTGAGCAAAGACATAGAAGCATATGAGAAATCAAAAGTGGGGAAACACAGCCTTCCAGAAGTTTTGATATCCTGGCTGTTCCCACCCAGGGTAGTCCATAGTGAGGGATCACAGAGCTTGGAATCCAGCATCATTAGATGGGCCAACATTGGGACTGCAATTAACAAGAAAATGCAGCCTCTTCTGCCTGCCAACGTTAGCCAGCAGAGCCTTTTACACCAGGATATTCTTCTACCAGCTGCTCTCTCTATTACCAACCTGCACAAGGGGCCAAGGCTGGCCCAGGGGGCCTCTGCCCATTTCAAACCCACCATAGCTATCACATTCTCTCCTCATGCTAGTAAAGGGGGGGAGAGAGAGAACTATTTGAAGTCTTCCAGTGCATGCTGCTGAAGTGGCCCAACCGAGCTCTGCCCCCATTGGGGGCAAGCCTGGATCCTTCGGACACAAAGGAAGACTGCTGTTCAAAACCCAGATGGCGGACGCAACTTGAAGGGTGACCTTGAGCCAAACATTCCTCTTTCCCTCCTCATACCTCGCAAGGTTGTTGGGAAGATAAATATGGGGAAGGGACAGCGATGCGCAACACTTATAAGCCGCGTGAAAGAAGTCGGGGCCGTACAGAAATAAACAAGAGGGAAAATTGCTAGACACTCTCGGAGGTATTATCTGTTGCTTGCAAGAGGAACGTGAGAGCATCCCCTCGGCACCTGCTTAGGATAGCGGTGCTCGTTTCTTAGCGGCGCGAAGGCTCGCTCTGCCTGCTCGCTCTGTGTTGCCTCGGCGGTGTCTTCTCCAGCTTTTCGTAGAGCTAAAAACAGCAGCAGTAGCTGCCAGGAATCCTTTAAGACCACGGAGGAGAGAGAGAGAGAGAGAGAGAGAGAGAAATAAATAAATAAGTGCATTTCCCCCTTTTATAAAAATATGCCCCCCTCTTTCGCTGTCTGCCCCCCTTTCTCATTTGCATTTTCCCCCTCCATTCCCCGCCCCCTATGCAGTGATGTCAGTCCCGGCCAGGACTTGGCTGGCAGCGTTGGAAGAACGCGGAGTTCAGACGGCAGCAGACGGAGCGCGAAGTGGGGGCGCGAGCCGCCGCCGCCGCCGCTGTTGCGTGGAGCCCGAGCGACCGCAGCTGGAGACGGGCAGCCTCGCGAGCTCCGGGTGGGAGTGGGTTCCGATTCCCTCGCGAACAAAGCCTTCGGAGAGTTGGGGAAGGGGGGGCGTGCGCAAGCGCGCGTGCGTTTTGGAGGGGAGAGAGTGGAACCCCTGCGGAACAAGGCAACTCTTGCGCAGACTGGGAGGGGGGTGGGGCTGAGCCAAAGAGAGGACTTGGGGACCGGCTCTTTCTCCTTTTTTGGAGGGGAATATCATCTCGCTTTTGGGGACCGTCGCTGGTTTCCCCGCCGGCAGATCAAAGCTTGCGTCGGGCTTGTGTGTGCTGCAAAGCCGAGAGAGGAAAGAAGTGGGGGAAGCGATGTGAAAACCTTGAGAATTGCAGCCGGCGAGGGGAAATTCTCTGCCTCGCTTCTTGGGCAAGTTGCATATCTCTTCCTGAGCAACTTAAAACGGGGCGCAAGCTGGCCGGAGATCGTCGTCCTCCTCTCTATCCACTCCTTTGGGCATTGGCGGAGCGTGCGGTGGGATTTGATTTGCCTTTTTCAAAGAAGACATCCCTCGAAGTTGTCCGACCTCCTGCCTTTCAACTGCTCCGCAAGGCGCAGTTGCCTAACTCCCAGGTTAGTGTCCCCCGCGACTCCCCTGGTGATCCGTCCATCTCTCGTTCTTGTCCCAGACTATTCCACTCCCCGTTTTACATTTGAGAGTGGGGGGAAGCCAAGGATTTTCCCATGGTGCGCTTGGGGTCTGACTTGAAGGCGGCGAACAGAAGCAGCAGCATGGCTGAGGAGCTGGTTTAGACGGAGGGTTCTCCCGCGCGGAAGGAATTCTCAAGGTAAGGCGGAGGTGCTGCTGGTGGCCACGGCGGCTTCGGAGGGAAGGTTTGGGGGAGGCTTTGGGGCCAGAGCCTGGGAGGAAGGCGAGCGAGCGATCCACCTACTGACCGAGCTTTTCCCTGGTCCCCACGAGACACCCCCGCGTCCCTTGTCAGCGCATCCCCCTTCCTAATAGAGATGCCTCCGGTGAACATGATGAGATGACTAACTAGGAGCGGGGAAGCGCGTGGATGACTCTCCCGTCATTCCTTGTTGAGCCTGCGTGACTGGTGCGAACTGATGTGTAGAATAGATCGTGGCAAATCCTTACGTTATGGGGTGCCCGCTAGCGGCTTGCAGTTTACACAGAGGGGGCTTATCGATCTGAGGTATGCTCTTTATAATATATCTCTTTTCCTAAAAAAATAAGTCAGCCCCCCCTCCCCGCCGCCTTTCGCAATGCAACGCTGCCAGTGTGCTGGAAGCAGTTCAGATTTGGTTGTCAGACAGGGTGCAGAGTACTTAGAAGGGTGAGTTTAAAAAAAAACAAAAGAGGGGTAGGGTGGAGAAGAAAACATATGGAGTATTTTATTGATGCAATTGTAATCCTGTAATGGAGACTGCATTAGATGGGAGATCGCATTAAACATCCTGTCTCTCCATGTATTGGGGGGAGGGGAGGGGAAAGTAATGGCAATGTGCTGGATTGTAAATGAAGTTCCCTGATTGAAGGATTTCCTTGAACTCTGGCAATGAGCTTAAAGTTGTTGTACATTTGAGACACTGGAATGAGATGTAAAGCAGATCAAATAGGCTGGGTGCTGGGGGTGGGGAGAGAGGAGAAAGTGGTAGGGGGGAAAGAGATGTAATTTCCACAAGGGTTTGAATGGGTAGGAATGTAAATCCAGACACTGCAGTGATTGGGACTGAGATCTGTGTATAGACTGGCTGAAAGGGGTTAGGTGCTTTTTCTGGAGGGTTAAGCAAAAAGGACTGATCTGTTTCCCATTTTACTCCTCTCTGAAGAAAGTAGATAAAGGCAGGGTTATATGCCTGCCCCTCCCCTCCCTTGGTGGTGGAATGGTTCTTTACAACCTGCTGGCTGCATGGGGAGCTCCTGTAGACTGGCCCCAGAGTGGAGAGCGTCTGACTCATTTTTCTGCTTGCAAGCTTGGCACAGTATTAACGTGGAAGAAGCAGCCCTACAGGTCTGTGATGTGGAGCAAGGGATATGGCATTAGTTCCTGCATGAGGGGAAGGAGAGGGTGTGGACCATGGGGATACAGCATTCTCTGAAAATAGCTTGAGCTTAAATCTCCCCTCCCCCCCTCCCCCTTTGGATGAAGTAATGAGGCTGTTGGTTTAGGGATACTTCAGAGTTCACCCCGGCCTGATAAAGGCGGTTGAAGATGCTTCTGGTGTGGGAATCTTGATCTGATTTAATGCCAAGTGGTCATACCAGAAGGAGATTCAAGTCTTTACCAGCAACTTTTAATTGCCATAAATGTCAAAATTTACTCAAACAGACCTCTTGCCACACACCTCCTATTGTTATCAAATGAAAAGATAGGACACAAATGTTACCTGTTTTAAATGTATGTTGGAGTGTGTGGTGGAAAGAAGTTGCTGTGCCTGTTACTTGTTGTTATACCAAAGGACTGACTTTTCTCTCCACTATAGAATATCATGAACCATTCAACTTGAATATGCTAAGGAAAAAAATTAGCATGTTTCCTATATTGGTCTTTATGAATATCAAATGATTGACTTGTTCTGTGGCTGGAATTAGTATGTAAGCTTGCATGTTGGACAGAATTCTTCACTAGGCAGTCCATCAATAGCAGAAAGCTCCTCTATTGCATTGTCAACAGAATCACGTAGTAATCTTCTCTGATAAGGCTGAGTTCTTAGAATGTGGAGAGTTCAGTGAATAAATTCAAATAAAGCTCTATCGGGTTGTCAAAAACAGTTTGTTTTCACATCTGAAATGTGAACGGGAGCTTGAGTTATGCCTTCATACTTGAATGCCTCCAAAACTGTAAATTTTGCAATAAGACAAAGGTGAAAGGGAGAGTGAAGCATGAGTTTACATGAGGCATAAGAGCAGAGGAAAATTCAGAACAGCAAAAAGAATTCCTTCTTATATCAAGTTGAACAGGGACAGGGAGATCTTTAAAAAGAAAGCGGGTGTGTGTATGTGCGCGTGTGCGATAATTACAAAGACAGCACCAGAATATTAATGGCTTAAAAAACCCTGGGGATGGAAGGGTTTAACTTGATAGGCAAAAGGCAAGAGTAAGCTGCCTGTTTTTAAATTTCCAGACATGTTGGGCTTCAGCTCTGTCTGCCTGCCAAAGCTCCAAATGCAATTTAACATGACTTAAGTCAATGATTCTAGTAGTGTTTTCTTTTGGGGTATGGCAAATCAGTTGTTTTATGGGTGGCAGGTAACAAAATGTTGCTGTCTTTTCAAGATGTGTGAATGTTTTCTATTTAAATCCTCCTTCTGTCAAATAAAAGTCGAAGTACATTTCTGTCCCTCCCCCAAGGTAGCTACCCATTTAGATCTTTCTTTGCACTCCCCCCGCCGCCCCCACATTGAAGAGTCTTACTGCTTTGCAGTGCCTCCTGGTAAGATTCTTTTTCTCTTCAACAGCACCTTGCTACAGTCAGAGACAATTTATGTGCAGAATAGGACTGCCTGCATGGTACAGTTGGTTTTTATACATCACAACCTCTACAAAAAGCAAGATCAAAGATTTGGATCTCTCGTCTTATAGTCTGTTATAGTCTACATGGGCCTACTAATGTCACCCAAATTGTATAGGTCTTCTGTTGTTTCAGTGTCCATTTACTTAGTGGTTCGTAACTCTGACTTTGAAGATGTGCCCTGAGTAGTAATCAAAACTTACTGATGGGAGCTGGAATGCAGCCTTCAACTTTGGTATCTATCATGGTCCTGTAAACTCTGTTTCTGCAGGTAAGGATGGACACACCTATTAGGAATAGTTGATAATTAGGAAAAACTGTTCATTTAAAGTTACTGGTTGCTTTAGATTCCAGTAAATTGCTTGATTCTGAGGCTAGTTAATATTACTCATCTACTCCACTTTGCTTTTTTTTCTGGTAAGATTTTGGTTGCTTTGAGGGAATCAAGTGAAATTTCTGGACTGGTTTTATTTTTTTAATTTTTTTACATAAACCTGAATTGTTTAGTCTTGGTTTTATAATGCCATGGAATCTCAGTTTTGGTGCGTTGCGCAGTTTCTTTGTTCAAGAAGATACAGTTAAGACAAAAGTGAGAGTACTCAGCTGGGATACGGCTTTTATGTAGGTCCTTCTTTTCTCCAAAGACGGAAGAGATAATAGTCATCTGGGTGTACAATAGGCGAGCTCAATTCTTTCCTGGATACCTTGGAGTCTGGGTAGTCTTGTGCACATGGCTCTTGCATTTTCACAATGGGTTGCTAAGTATCTTTACTCTGGAGTCAGTGCCACTGTGTTTCATAGTGAGGACAGTCAAGGATTGCCTCCTGGGTTTGCTAAGAAGAGTGCTGAGCTACAGCCTCTGCAAGGTTACTATGAAGGAAATACGATACAACAGTATGAACGACGGAGGTTCCAATAGAAATGTGTTTCTTCGTTTGCATGTCTATTTCTTCTACCACAGTGCTATCCTGTGGCTGCATGTTGGAGGTTTGATGCACATATCATACATGGCTAGCTTGTACCTATGCTCAGCAGCAGTTTTACCGTACTGAGCTGAGATTTTTGGACACAAATCCTCGTTTTGCAGCTATTAGAATGGTTACATTGAAGGGCAACTCTGTGTAGTTGATTGTCTTCCACCAAGCAATTCAGAAGACATAGCCTTTCAGTTATCTCGAGGGTACTGTACAATCAAAATAGCCGTATTGTCCATATAGTAGTTTAAATAAGCAATTCTCTTATCTATATACAAAATCTGGAACTATGTTCTTCAGAACAAACAATTACTAAGTCCCAGGAAGATGGGAGGATAATTAAACACCTTACTTTTCAGTTACAAAAGCCTTTGCCCTTGGTGGAACACATGTCCTCCGGAAGATAGTGGCTCTTTGTGTCAGCGGTGACCAGCTGTTTCAAAACTCTGGCCCTCAAATCTTAGCTGCTATTGTTGATGAGTAGATTCGTATAAGATTGCTGTCTTTGGTGATCTTTCCATCATGAAGTACATTTTCAACAAAAGTTGTATGCCCTCTCCAGTGTTTTGCTACACAGGAACAAGTCCTGATGATGTCATTGGTATGTATCCCTCATGTTGAGTACTGCAGCCATTTTGTCGCCTACAGCGATCAAGTATATGTGATTGAACATTACATGGGCTTGTCTTCGAATTGTGTACTCACAAAAGAACAATGAATTGGCTGGACACAAGAATAAATTACAGTGGTACCTCTACTTATGAGTTTAATCTGTTCCGAATGCATGCTCATAAGTCAAACAACTCGTAAGTAGAGCAGCCGTATCTAAAAAATCAAAAACATAAAAAAAATAAAAAATAAAAAAAAATTGTAAGTAGAGCAGACCACATCTAAAATTTGTAATACAGCAGTTAAAACGCCAACTGTTTTCTGCTATTAAGTCAAATTGCTTGCACTGTATATGGAATTGTGGAGAGGAAACGATGCATTGAAAAGGTGCATTCCATCACCTCATAAAGCTTTGGACAGTGAGACTGCTTATGCCAAATAGTTTGAAAGTCAGTCTCCTTCAATTATTGTCCCTGAGTTAGTAGGAATTGTATAACTTGTAAATATAACTCTTTTTGCTTGTAAATTCCTATTGGTATATTTTAAACTTGTGACTTTTCTTCATATGTGGAATAAAATGGCCTTGTTAGAATTTCAGTTTATCCATTTTTGCCAGAAATCTGAAATGTTGTTAGATATGTCCCTCCTCTTGTTATCCACGTTAATTTCATTTGATAAAAAAGTCAAAATTGAGACAGCACAGCTCCCCTGCTAAAATCTTTGTTAAAGAATAGGTGTATGTGATTCAGTTATGTTTTAGTCTGTGAGTTGTGCTTTGAAAATCTGTAGGTAGATATTCTATCAAAAGGGACAGATAAGTAATGAAATGAAAATAAACTTTCTTATATGTAGAGTCTAGGAATTTATTTGGAGGCCTTCTTCTAAGTTATCCCCTTTCAGTTCTGTTAGGTAAACACTGGTCAAATTGCCTTTGCCATTTTTATGGTGAATGTTGGAGCCATTGGGGATGGGAGGATACTCACTAAGTACAGTAGTCCACCACTCCAATGCAGTTAATATATTATGGTCTCAGTATATCATGGATTTTTTCTTGAGAGAAACATGCTTCCAAAGAAAGGTTTTTAACCCCCTCCTGACACCTCAGAAAACAGACCTTGGGCTCCTGGCAGTGTATGCCAGCAGCAGCAGCCCCAGATCTGTTTGATGAGGTGTCAGGAGGGGGTTAAAAACCTCTCTTTGGAAGTGCATGCCAGCAGCACCAGCAGCCCAAGGTCAGTTTGCGGAGGCTTCTGTATTTTGTGGATTTTCCTTTATCCCGGGTGGGACAGGCACCTAACTCCTGTGACAAACGGGGGAGTACTGTATAGCACATCCTTTGCTCCACCAAATCTTGCCTGTAAATATTGCCAGTCCTGACCTGTATGAACCCAAGGTCTGACTCTGAATAAGGCTGTTTCCAGTTGTTCTAAAGATGGGGAGGGGACACCCTAACAGCCTGACCTTCTCTGATTTCAAAAACTGAGTAGGGTCAGGCCAAGGTGGTACAGTAATACTTCGGCTTATGAGCTTAGTTTGTTACGGAAACATGCTTGTAAACCAAAACATGCTTATATTAAATCAAATTTCCCCATAAGAAATAATGGAAACTTAGATGATTCATTTTGGGGTCTCATAGACTACATGCTGTATAGACAAAATGTGAAAGCTATCAGTCCACATCCATACCATGGTTTAGGTACCTGGCTGCAGAATCTGCTCTGCTTGGGACTAACAACTGGATTTTACTTTGTGTTATTAATGTGACAATAATAAAATGCAATTTGCAGCCATATACATGCTTGACTAGCTGCCTAATAAATATAAATTGTTTGAAAAATAAGAAAGCATGTCGAAAACAAATTAAAGAACAATATAAAGAAAAATAAAACAACCCCCTAACCTGCACTCCCCTAACCTGCATGTTCCTGGCTGGTACCTCCATTCCTCTCTCCTTCTTTTACTTTGGAGGCTGCCTGAGATGGAATGTTCCAAACAGCCACCCACAATCCGGGGGGGGGGGGAGAGAAAAAGCCACCATTGGCTCACTTGTGATCCTGTGATTTGCTCCAGTTACTTGTCTTGCAAGACATTGCTTGTTGATGAAGGCAAAATTTAGAAGAAATGTTTGCTCATCTTGCAAAACGCTCTTAAACCAAGTTACTCTTCAACCAAGGTATTACTGTTTATGATGGGTGAACAGCAGGCAGTGCCAGCAATCTCCAGGCAGGACTCGAAAATTATACTGCCTGAGATGCAGGAGAGCTGTTGGTACTTAAAGCTGATAATGCTGGCCTAGAATAAAGGTCTGAATCGGTATGAGGTGGCTTCATGTGTTCTGAATCTCATTCAGACTGCCACAGAGGCTGACAAAGGTGTCATTTAACATCTGAATAGCTCCGTAAATGCATCACAGTTAAGGATATGTGGAGCCTATGTGATAAACTCAGCAGTTGACTGCAATTTTGCTTCAGATGAATGTTCTGTGAAACCTATAGTTGTGGCCTTGGTTTATCATGAGACTGGAGAGCCTGGGCAGCTTTCCTCTCCCATCATCCCAGGCTATAATGGGAGATGGATTCCAACAGTATCTGGAAGGTCACAGGTTTATTGCTCTTTTGTCGGGTTTCATAATAAGTTCCACGTATGCTAAAGGTGCAAACAATACCAGAATGATTAAAGGTTGCATAACTTTGCTATATGAAAGCTGAGACAAAGAGGGGTTGTGGGTGAAAAAATATCTTTAATTAAAAGACTAGCTTCCACTCCACTAATTTATTTATAAATCTCTCTCTTTTTTAATACAACGTACAGTAATCTGTATGGATTTTAATTTCATTTGAAGATGCTAGGGAGGATGTATTCCTTCCAGTAGAATTCTTGCAATCTCTATAAGATTTATGCAACAGGAAATGGATTAAATACTGGTTTTTAGATGGGTGGAATTCACAACAGGTTGCTCTTCTTTTAGCCATTTTCCTTTTTATTCCAGTGCTACCCACTCAATATCTACCAGTCGTCAAAGGAACAAAAGAGAAACAATGTGATGCTTTACCAAAAATGCTGGACTCTTGCATTCAGATTCGCTGCTTAATATACTGGATGAAAAGTTGTTAAATCTCTTACTATAGCCTGCTATACTTAGGCCACAGTCCTACCAGCATTTTCTGCATAGTTTCCCGGAGGCAAACTGCTCAGTAAAAGATCATGTGCTAACCAGGAAGAGAAGTAAATTCTGGTCCTGGCCGACCAAACCCTTGGAACAGCTGTTTCAGCGAAGTTTCCTAAACCGCCGCCAGGGGCTGGATTTAGAAACTTCGCTCAAAAATGCTTACTTATTTGCTTCTGTAACCACGACAGGACCCTGAAAATATGCAGTAAAATCTCTTTTCCCCTTTATCACCACGGAGGCTTGGAAATTAGAGCCGGAAAGAAGGACAAAATGTGAAGTAGACAGGTAGAGACCGAACCAGAATATGAAAATATGATGCAGGACACTAACTGCACATTAAAAACCACGTGATCGCCCGACCAAAAAAAAAAGTACACAGGGAATTTATATACGAAGAAAACTCTGGTAAGACCGTGGCCTAACAATAATCTTCTGAGAATAAAGCTGAATTATTTGATAAGATTTCCATGGAGAGAGGAGTCCTGAACTCAGGGAAACACCATTTATCAATAGTAGGGCATATGTTCTGTATGCAGAAGGTCTTAGTCCAGTGTTGGTGAGCCTATGGCATAGGTGCCTAAGATGGCACATGGAGCCCTCTCTGTAGGCACCCAACATTGCCCCTTCACAGCCGCCTGTATTCGGGTTAAATTGCTGTATTGGCACTTTGCAAAACATTAGTAGGTTTTGAATCAGTTTCGGCACTCGGTCTCTAAAAGGTTCATCATCACTGTCCTAGGTTCTGTCCTCTAACATTCCCTAGTAGGTCTGGGCGAGATCTCTTTCTGAAACCCATCACTACTGCTGTGAGTCCATGTGGCAATAACAGTCCTGGCATTATATATGGATCTCCAAGACAGGTCCATATATTACTAAGAGTGGTTTCCATATGTGAGAAAGAGTAGAGGCAGAGAGGCATGTGTGTGTTTTAAATTCATGGTGGATGACTACATATGACCTGTTTGCTGAACCCCTTGGCTATTAACAGTCTGAAAATGACACTGTATTTATGTGTGGAGGTGGCAGTGTAGTCTGATTTAGAGCGGTAAGGATGGGAATGCAAATGAGTGAGTAATACGTGTGGACCAGTTTCGTGTAGACATGTGAGAGGAAGAGAGACAGACCAACAGTACATTTAGAATAAACCTGGCATTTCCTTATTAAGTTTCATTATTGTTTTTCCCCCTCATGGCCCAGTTCCATTTTTGCCCTTTGAGCCAACTTTTGCAGATTTTGAATCAGTGCTGCTAAAGTCATGCACGGTGATAAAGCACCACACAGATATCCTACGTTGTCCGAAACAGTATGCTGAAATATTCATATACATCTTCAGGCTTACATCTTTCATGTTCCAGCACTGCTGGGCTTGTTTGGACACCCATAGTTCTTTGAGGAACCATTATTACAGAAATAAGGAATGTCTCATTTGTTTAATACATAGCAGCGTTTTTGTTTTTTTTTATGTATGGAAAGGATCTCCGCATTAGTTATGAATGACTTCTCTATTTGAATGAGTGTTTTCTAATGGCAAATAGTTTGGAAATGGTGCTAGGTACGATATTATTCAGATATTATTAAAATAAGGTTAAATCAAGAGAGTGTTAAAATATCGAGTTAAAACATGTTTTAAAATACCTGACAAACATATACTGCATCCTCTATATTAAATAGATATAAATAGATATTTGCAATCCTGCAAGGGCATTTAGAGGTCAAAGCCAACTAAAAAAATAAAAGGCTGCACATGGCAGCAGAAGGACAGTATAAAGGGAGCTGTACTAGCCTTCTGCAGCAAGGAATCACATAATCTGGGAGCAGTCACCAAAAATGCCCACTCTAAATGTTCTTGCGATGGTGGTAATAAGCTTCCAATAGAGTGGTGGTTAAAAATAAATATTTTTAGTTAAACGACAAGGAATAACCAATTTTGGTCAAATTAAGGCCAAATCAATAGTTTTACATGCAACCTTTTTCCTGATTCCCCCCCTCCGAGAAAACAAAGGCTGATCCTAGTGAGACAGATCGTATGTGGGAGTGACTAAAATGCTTCAATTTGTCATTGTTTTTGCTAATAAGAACTCTAACCAGACTTCTCAATTCCATATGACCTTTGATCACAGGAAGCATAATGACAAATTATGATCATTGTGTGAACAAACCTTTTGTAATAAAGCAATGGATAAATGATGCATAGTAGAAAAACTGTGGAGAGAACAGTATTTTATTGGGAAGCAAAAATTGAAGTGTTTGCGAACTTCTGCTATGATACCTATTAGAGATGGGCACGAAACGAACAATTTTTCGTTTCCGTTTTTGTTTTTCCGTTTTGTTACGTAACGAAACGACAAACAAAATTTGTCTGTAAAATGAAACGAAACGAACAGAAACATGGGAAATTTTGTCGTGCATTTCGTTTCCGTTACTGCAATATGAGTGAACTGCTTAAAATCCTAAAAAAATCACAAAAATTGAAATAAATGGTAACAAAATGGTAGCGAAATGAATGAAAACGAAAATGACTTTTTTTCAAAAATTCACGAAAAACGGAAACACACTGAAACGGACCCGACAAATGACAAATGACAAACGAAATGCCATTTTTTGGATTCGTGCCCGTCTCTAATACCTATAGTCATGCTCCTCTTCTTGTTGCTGTTCACTTGCTTCTCATTGCATAGCATGTTCACATAGAGCAGTGTTGGCAAAGCTATGGCACTCGAAGCCCTTCCTGTAGGCACTCAACATCGCCCCTTCACAGCCACCTGTATTGTGGTTAAATTGCTGTATTGGCACTTTGCGAAAAATTAGTAGGTTTTGAATTGCAGTTTGGACACTCAGGCTCTAAAAGGTTCACCATCCCTGACGTAGAATTTCCAGCTTGCCATCTTCAGAAGCCACTTGCTTCTCTCAGGCAGTAGAAACCTAATGTAGAAGCCATGAGTTCTTGCACAACAGTTCTAAGAAGCCCCAGCTAAGATTGCTGCTATTCAAACATTCCTAGTGACTAATGCTCTAAGATTCCATAACACTTTTTATTAAAAAATCTTTCATCCATTTGATTTCAGAATACTCTTGAATAGTCTAATAATAATGACTATGTTCCACCTTTTCAATTTTGATATAGTGACACTTTCTAGTTTTAAAAACAAACATACAACATTATTCAGAAATAGTTTCCCATTCCTTTCTTTTGGAGACATATTGGGTCTTTACACCTTGCCCAAAGCTATATAGCTTGGCTCTTCTCTTAAGTACAATGGGGAATCAGACTCCTCATCCTACAGGATACTATAGCCAGGTACCCAACTCACTGAGCCAAGAGAATATTCATTTGTGTATGTGCTCCTGTAATTTTAACAAGTGTATCAGGTTCTCTTTCTCCGGGAGTTATCTGTAGTAGGAAAGTGAATCATACCTGCTCAGCTGCTCAAGCTCAACAAATCAGGCTGTCATTGCCCCTTGGGAGGGCGACAGGAGTAAAGAATTTGAAAGCCCAGTAAGGTTTGATCTCATTTGGGCCAACGAAAGTCAGGGTGGGCGGCAGGAAATGAGACCAGGTGCGAGAGGGAGAAAAAGCATCTGTACCGTTGTGAAGGGAATGCCAGGAGGAGCAGCTTCTGGCTTTCAGCTTGGCAACCATATGTTGGCATTTTTTTTTGTTTGCTTTCTTTTAAGTGGAGAAATAGATGGGTGGTTTCGGGGAGGGAGAAAATGTGCTGCAAAAGCCTCTGTGTAGAAACAAATGATAGGTTAACATTACATGTATTGTAGATGTATATTGTTTATTATCATGGGCAAGAAACAAGAGAAGATACAGTTGGAACCAAATTGCAAGTGCTAAAATATTGTCTTTTAATGCCTTTACTATGCTTTTAATGCTTTTACTTTTAATGCCAACTTATTGTGTTAAAGCCCCTGGAAACAGTCTAGGATTTCTATTTTACTTTATCATGATGCAAAGTATTCTCTTGGGCTATCTTCTATGCCAGTACTTAAACCCATCCTTGATAAGCTGAAGATCTGAAGACTAAAAGAAAAAGAGTAGAGCTGTTAAATGGAGTAGTTGCTTTGACTTTGTCAGTCATTTAAGTGCCATCTCTAATACAGGTGAGGTTGTGCTGCTCTTTTTTAAAAAAAGTAAGGAAGTGTAGCACCAGTTCTAATAAAGCATACATAGCCATTTCCCAAAAGGAATAAAAGGAGAAAGGAACCAAAGTGTTAACATGAAAGAGGTGTATGAAATTAGATAGTAACCGAAGAAAGCATTTTCACTCATCTCCACTATGCTAAAACCAAGGATTGTGCATTGGAGCTGAATGGTGGGAAGATCAAGACTTTATTCTTCATACAGCATAAAGTAGAAAAGTGGAAATCCAGGTCACACAATACGGTATAGTAATTAATTGGTAGGGGATAATAGAGGGTACAGTTGCATTCAGGGCCGGTGCTAGGTTTTTTGTGCGCGAGGCGAGGGGCAGGGGGTGGGGTTGGCAGTGGGTGGGCGGGGCAGGGGCGGTGGGTGGGGGTGGCAGGGGCGGGGCGGCGGGGTGGTGGTGGCAGATGGCGGGGGACGGCGACGGGCGTGGGGGCGGACGGCAACAGGTACAGGGGGCGGCGATGGGCACGTGGGTGGCGGGTGGATGGCGACGGGCAGCGATGGGTGGACGGCGACAGGCGGCTGGTGGACGGTGGGGGGACGGACGGCAGTGGCCAGCGGTGGGGGGAGGGAGGGGTGGCAGACTGGTCAGCACCCTCTCTCCATTTTGGCGCCCTAGGCAACTGCCTAGTTTGCCTTAATGGAAGTGCCGGCCTTGGTTGCATTGGTGGCCCTGGTACCGTTGTGGGCTCTCCATAGGCAACTAGTTGGCCACTGTGTGAATAAAATGTCAGACTAGATAGGTGCTTGGTCTGAACCAGCATGACTCCTCATCCTTTAAAATGATCTTTTGGAAATCAAAGCAGCTTACTGGCCTTCTTTGTAACCTGTGCTTCTTCCCCTAGTTGTCCCTTTTTGTACTGCACTTTCTTGTGGGGACTGACTTCTAAATCACAGAGGATGCAGCTGATTTTTAGAGGCTTTGAATGTTTAAATCATAGAAACATAAAATCATACAAGTGTAGAACTGGAAGGAACCTAAAAGTCATTGAGTCCAACTTCCGGGAAAAGCAGGAAATCTCCCGTTCAAGCATCCTTGATAGTGCCCAAATTGATAGGTGCCCGTCTAAGTTTTGCCTGAAATAGACTATTAACAAGGGAGAGTCCATCGCTGCCCAAAATAGGGGGGGGG
>JAHTLZ010000085.1:3741031-3761065 GCA_023846285.1 Phrynocephalus versicolor | reverse complement strand
GACTATTAACAAGGGAGAGTCCATCGCTGCCCAAAATAGGGGGGGGGGAATTGATCTCAAGTAGAGATGGGCACGACTTAGCGGAATTTTCGTTTCTGTTTTCATTTTTCGTTTCCGTTACGTAACGAAACGAAAAATGAAAAACGGCTCAATACTGGAATGAAAACGGAAACGAAACGACTAATTTCGAGCCAATTTTCATTTTTCGTTACTGGAAAAGCACTTAATGGAGCTAAATGGGAAGAAACGAAAAAATTTTCGTTTTCGTTTTCGTTTGTCATTTTTGTTACGCAACGAAATGAAAACGAAAAATTTTGAAAATTAGCTCACGAAAACGGAAACGAGCCGAAACGGACCCCTAGACGAAAATGAAAATGAAGACGAACAATTTTTCTGAGTCGTGCTCATCTCTAATCTCAAGTCTCTAGAGACCAACTCCTATTCAGACAAGACACAGCATTGCTGTTATCTTTCTCTTACTGATTTGGCTTAAGGCAGTGACACATGTTCACTCAGTCATAGATCTAAAGTCTTTATAATATTTTACCCTTCTTGCATCCACTCTGGAGCCTTGTGTGAGCTAGGATCCTATTGAACTGTTGTTGGACCATTCTATTTAACATCTTGTCTAAATAGGGCATAGTAACAGACAAGTGTGAACTCTTTAAAGACCTGAAAAGTTAGAACTGACAGCATGCCGAGCAACATTTTCTTAACCTTGTGTTTAACCTTGAGAGAGAACTAGAGCTGCCATTGCATAAATTTGTCTTGCTGCAGTCCCAGCATCCTAGGACTAGGTTACACAATCAGTATTTCTGTGTGATCACGACCAAGTTGCAAATGTGGTGACATCCCTGCTTTGTTCCCCATGGTGGTCATCTGGCAGTAGCTGCTATTTATATGAGCCTGCTGTTTATACCCTGCAACTAGATCCATGTTTGGAAACAACTCAAAGGCCAGAGATTACCTTTAAAAATCTTGTTTTGGTGAAAAGAATTGAGATTTCCCCCCTTTTAAAGTCAGAGGTTTGATCAATTGAAATGGTGAAATGTGAGTGAAACGGTGAAAATCAGAATGATGAAATCAGAGCGAGTGCTTATTAATGTTCAAAGTGTAAATTTGAGTATCTGAATTCAACTGCATTAGTGCGGGATAGAGATTGCTGTCTCTTTTTTTATCAGAGCATTCTCACTTTTATCAGTTACATGGTGGGCTGCCATCTCCATTTGGAGAATATCTTGAATTTGTGTCACAAATGGGGAAGAATTTTATTTCAGCTTCATAACATGTCTACTAAAACAGCAAATATGTTCATATGAAGACAGAGAGAACCTGAGACATAAACATTTTGTATGTGGGAGAAAGGAAGTTGGTATTTTCTTATCCCCGATTTGGCTGCTTTTCTTTCTATGCCTTTCATTTTGTGTCTATGTTTATTAAGCATGCAGAGAAATATGGGTGGATATCTCAACTGTTTCTAGGAAGAACCTGAACCACATCAACCTGCAGTGTACATTTTGCCCATCATAAAAGAGAGCGTAGGAATCTGATCTGGATAGAGACCTTAATGTGTGCATTAGAGATGGGCACGACTCAGAAAATTTTTCGTTTTCGTTTTCATCTAGGGGTCCGTTTCGGCTCGTTTCCGTTTCCGTGAACTAATTTTCAAAATTTTTCATTTTCGTTTCGTTACGTAACGAAAACAAAAAACGAAAACGAAAACAATTTTTTTTCGTTTCTTCCCATTTAGCTCCATTAAGTGCTTTTCCAGTAACAAAAAACGAAAATTGGCTCAAAATTAGTCGTTTCGTTTCCGTTTTCGGTCCATTTTTGAACCGTTTTTCATTTTCGTTTCACTACGTAACGAAAACGAAAAAACGAAAATGAAAATTTCGCTAAGTCGTGCCCATCTCTAGTGTGCATGGGCAAGATAGCTTTAAGCATTTGTACCTCCCTTTCACTGTGGGTCAAATGCTCCTGTGCTTCTCTCTGCCAGACAAGCACCTAGTTCTTTCATTGCCAAAGTAGAAGAAGAAGGAATGAAAAAAAAAAACTTGTGCAAAATGGAGGGTTGGGGTAGCTTTGTGCTTTGGATAGGAAGGGGTAATATTAGTTCAAAACAAGCAGCCAGATGTACAGGCTGCAGGTGTCTGGCTCACACACAACTGTTGTAACTCACCCTGAGCTTTTGCATGAAGGCAGGCAAACATCAAAACAAACACAATAACCTGTGAACTCCTCCCCATCTGTGCGTGTATCTAATTTATACTTACTGCAAGCATAGGGAGGGGTAAGCATCAACATTTCCCCCCCCCTTCTTTTCTAATTTCTCTGGCTGGCTGGATTTCTTGTTCAGCGAAATTGTTTTTAAATTGGGCCAATAATTTCTCATAGTGTGACCTGGAGATGCTTTTCCACAATGGTTAATTATACAGAGATTTTCATTCTGTTGGCGTTTGTATAACTTGAGTTTTATATTGGCAGAGCTTTTTCTGAAAAGTGAGAAAACTTGAAACTTTAAATCATGCCAAGTCCAAACAGGTGAGTGCTTCTGTGGCTCCCTGATGCAACATCATGGTCTATAAAACACAGAGGCCAGAATTTTTCAGACTGATGTTAGGCAAGCCTAAATCAGATGTGTTCTGGGCTTGATTTATATCAGCCCAAACTTGCTCTGTACCGAAGGTGGATTTTTATGGTCCAGGACAGGGCTACCCCCCCTTTTAACAGTTGACCGATGCCATTCCTATATGCAAAGAACAGTCACTTTAAAGGGGAATCCTCTCATCAAAGCTTTTTTTTTTTTTTACTGCATGATCACATGCAATGCTTTATCACCATCTGATCTGGCACTTAATTTCTCATGGTAATAGTTTTGCAGCCTGGACCAGAACCCTAGCCATTGTTTTCCAAGCACTGGTACAGTGAGTTCTTTGTTCAGTTGCATGAGATGTGCTTCCTTGCTGCATTGCAGAACAGTGCTGCAACAAGGTACTGGATCATACGAATGCTGCTATGTACAAATGAAGAGTGTTGTGTCACAAGTTGTGTTAGACCAGACATCCCTTTAATTAAGCATTTCTAGGTTGTTGTGTCTCAGCAAATTGTTACTGTGTGCCAGGAAGGGATGTGAGAGGTTCAACGATATGTAACACATGCATGCATCCATCCAGTGAGTTTCTGTAGCTAAATGAGGACTTGAACTCAGAGCTTCTGCATCTTAGACCTATAATCTGTCTAGACTGTACAGATTTATACTTTCTTTAATCTATCTTCACTTTCCCATTCATTGTCTTCAAATGGCTAAATTCACTCCACTTAACTAAGGGCCTTTTCACACGACCCTAAGATCTGCTGGCCACTTAAATTCGGACCAGAGATCTTGGGGGTCTGTTGCTCTTCCTGCGTCCCCACCCCTCCGCACTTCCTTGCTCCTGCCTGCATGAGGGGAGGGAGAAAAAAAGAGAGAGAAAAATGCAGGCTCACCTCCAAAGCCACCTCGTCGTCGTCCTGATTCCTTCTCTTAAAGGGTCAGGAGGCAAAAAACCCAAACAGAAGCGAGGAGAGCCCGGCACTCACCAGATTACATCCGGATCTGGTGATTTTCACCCTCCGAGAGCAGGTGCATGAAAAGTGTGCTGGGATGCACTTAGGTGGGCGTGGTCGCAGTTAATTTCCTGCAAACTCCGGAGCTGGTGGGGAAACAATTGTAAGCTCCGGAGCTGGCAGCCATTTGCGGCGGAGTTTAGGGGTCGTGTACAAATACCCTAAAAAAACATTGAAAGCATCTAGTACAATTTGAGTATTTTTAAAGACTCAGGACTTGAAATAATACTCTATAACAATCAAGATGATTCAGTCAGAGGTAGTAAACTGTAGGATTGAAGACCAAGCCATGCTCTCAGTTGCCAAATGCTCACATGAAGATTCAGGCCATAACTTCGTGCTGAAATAAAGGCAGTTGTGGCTTTGTAAGCTTTTTACTGTCTGAAGCAGCCCATCAAGCCAACAGCTTGAAGATGCTTTGGAGGAGGCAAAATAGGACCCTGTGCCCTCTTATTTGCTGTAGTACTAGTCTCAAGGGACAGATTTGAGAGTTTGGTACTTGGTTTTGGCCATATCCATTTTGTGATTTACATTACCTCCACACTAGCTGTTCAGTGCTCATATGTTTCATGGCCCATATATATTCTGTTAGTCACAAGCTATTAAGGGCTCCACTGTGTCAGAATGGGTACTTTGTGTGTGTGTGTGTGGGTGGGTGTGTGGGTGGGTGGGTGGGGGTGTTGATCAGCCTTTGAGAATGGAATGGACCATTTCAATCAATAGCACATCCCTGAAGGAGATGCTGCTACCATTGTGAGACTGAGGTTGAAGCATTGCCCAATGTGGTCAACTTCACTGTCCCTTGCTTGTCATCACACCCAGGATGGGAAACATGGTATAGATCTCTTCAGAGCTGTTTGTGGGTGTTTCTTTCAAGACCTGTTACTAAGGTACACGAGCTGCAGTTATGTCACAGGTCTGCTTGTTCCTGCTTGATCCCTACTAAGTCATGTTTAATTTGGTTACCTGGATATGGTTTCTTTATAGATAGCCCTCCTCCGATTTATCTCTGATGTGGTGTTTCTGTGGTCAGCTGTGTTTCCTTGCGTGAATTTAATTCTGTTTGCTTGCTAGATGCTACCTGCTGTCATTTCCAACTTGTAATTTCTGAAGCCAGACTTACTGCCCCCAGTACACTACTAGTTACTGTACAGTGGCTACTAGGAATGGCTAATGCCTTAGTTAGTTCCTAGCAGCCTCTATCTGATCATGGCTGAGAAATATATGTTCCTTCAGTGTATTCCCCCCACACACTATTTTCCTTTCCTTTATGGATTATTTTTTTTTAAATGCCCAAATTCCTGTTTGGTGATGCCTTTAGTTTCACAACTATGTGTACTTCATCTTAGAATGCACTGTCTTTCTAGGATATTTTAAAACTTTTTGAAGAAAACCTTGAAGGCAATAATTGAAAAAAGGTTTTAGCTTAAGTGGTTTTGAAATGGCAGGCGGGTGTACTGTATGGGTACTGCAGGATTAACAAAGTTCTGATAGTGCTGTCACTTCAGAGTATTGGATCTCTGTCATGGTTTAGTCATTATCAGGAAAGAAGTCATCACCTTCTCCTGAGAAAAGTGTGAAAAGCATCAGTGGATGGCATGACATTATCAAAGAGGAACAGCAGAGCCTATTTCCGATCAAGAATTGTCTGTGACTTTACCTCTCCCCACCCACCTCTAAGAGTAACTTTAGCTGGAATAGTGAGTGTTCTGTCAGTTTGTTTGCATGTTTCTCAGTTGCAGGATTTGTAACGGTTTAAAAAAAATATGGAAAAAAACCTAGTGGAATTCTTAAAGAAGTTGTAGTGGCATTGGATGAAAGAGAATTGTAGAAGGATTTTGAACTCCTGAAATATACATCTTACATTCCTTAGGAATGTACTGACATAGCAGCTTATAGGGTCTGGCACACAAATTATCTAGCTGGCATATCTGAGTTCCTTGTTTCATTGCAGTGCTGAGAGATACCTGTGTGTGTCTGGTGATTGTGCTGATACGCATAGTAGCCGGAATCCTGTTGAGCAGCTACGTTTGTGCGGCTCAGTGTTACACAAGTAGCAACTGTAATTAGAGATGGGCAAGAATAAAAAAAAAATGGTGTTTCGTTTGTGGTTTGTCGTTTAGGGGGGTCCGTTTCGTTTCATTTCTGTTTTTTGTGAATTTTTGCAAAAAAATTCATTTTCGTTTTCGTTCATTTTGTTAGTGTTTCGTTACCATTTATTTCAATTTTTGTGATATTTTTTAGCATTTAAAGCAATTCAATGTATTGCCGTAACGAAAACGAAATGGACAACAAAATTTCCGGTGTTTCTGTTCGTTTCGTTTCATTTTAGAGACAAAATTCGTTTGTCGTTTCATTATGTAACGAAACAAAAAAACAAAAATGGAAACAAAAAATTGTTTGTTTCGTGCCCATCTCTAACTGTAATTGTGTCACAGGGGAGGTGCTGTTCACAGATCACTTTCCCAGGCACATAGAGTGATTGATGTTGAAAGGAATTGTATTGCCAACGGGGCAATCAAATTATCTAATCCACGTTGCCTGGGCATAATGTGAGGGAAAATTGAACAGGCATAATGTTATGTTTTGTGAAGACAAACAGGATTCTGGCCAGTGTATCTGAATTTTGCATATGGCTTTTACGACATGTCTAGGTGTGTTTATGAGTGTATTTATGTGTATGAAAGAGAATATTTATGAGAAAAGGATATACGAATTTAATCTGTTCCAAATGCATGCGCTTAAGTCGAACTACTCTTAAGTCAGGGTAACTGTCTAAAAATTGAAAAAAGTTAAAAAATAAAAAAATGAAAAACATATTTGTAAGTCAAGCAAACCATATCTAAAATTTGTAAGGCAGCAGTTAAAACACCAACAGTTTTCCGCTCTTAAGTTGAATTGCTCTTAAGTTGAGCTTCTGTTAAGTTGGGGTACCACTGTATATGGCTTTTTTCTGAGAAGCCTTACAGAGTAAACTGGCACTTTCCTGTTTTGGCTTCCTTATGGATGAAACAACATGTCCTGTCATCAAGACCTGCACCTGCAGCACCATGGTGGAGGGGAGAGATTGATTCTGATCATTGCATTGCATTGTGTTGGATATCTTTCCTAGTTCATTTGTCTACAGTTGTTTGGAATCCCCCACACCCCGAGATATTACCCCATAAATATCCAGTGATGAAAAGGAAAGAACCAGGTCAGAACCTCCAGTTTCAGTAGCAGATTAATATTGAGTAGGGATGGGCACAAAACGAAAAATGAAATACTGTTTTGTCGTGTCGTTATGTAACAAAATGAAACAAAACGAAATGACCCGAGGAAGCAGTATGTCGTTACAGATTAAACGAAATGGTGTGGTTTTTGTTCCATCTGTAAGCCGTTTGGGGGAGGGAATAAAATGTTTATTTTATAATGCCCCAGGCTTTTTTAGAAAAAACTTTTTTCCTTCCCCTCAAGACCCACCTGCCAGGGGATCGGCGCTAGGGTGGGGGGGAAAAAACTTCCCCCACCCCAGCGTCCACCAGCTGGCAAGCAGGGCTTGGGGGAGGGAAAAACCCTTTGTCCCTCCACCACTTTCCAGCCCCCCCCACGAATCGCTTCATTAGTGGTTTGTTTCGTATGATTTTTTTTTGAAAAAAATTGTATGAAACAAAATGGAAAAAAGTGGGGGGGGAGGAAACGAAATGAAACATAATATTTTTGTTTGGTGCCCATCCCTAATATTGAGCATCAGGTTTAGTTGTGACCTTGGAACTTATTCTTCCAAGATTATCCTTGTTGCACCCAGGAGTTTTGTGTGTATGTATATTGCAAGAAGGATAGTCACATTAAGATTAAAGCTGCTAACAAGGCAACTAAAACATTACAGTGGATGCCCGACTTTCGTGCCGCTTGGCTTGCAGCACATTTGACCTGCGTCCAGTAGGGGCCTGTTTGACTTGCGCCGCAGGCTCCAAGTTACATCTCGGAGCCCCGGCGTGCAGCCTTCCAACTCCAGCAACGGACCAAGCTACTCCCTCCCCTTCTCTGCTTGAAGCGATGCTTGGCAAGGCGGGCCACGGACCGCCTCCTCCTCCAGTCGGTTCCTCTCCATGGGGGATGGAGGGGGAGACACCGTTGGCTGCGTGGCAGTATCGGCCACCTGGGGGGGGCCCTGTATAGAAAGGGCTCCCTCAGGCTGCCAGCCCTCTGTGTACCCTCAACACCCTCTGGACGTTGGAGGACAGGGGAGGGAAAAGGAAGGAAGGAGGGGGGGCTCTGGAGGGGAAAATATGTTTTGTGTGTGTGTGTGTGTGTGTGTGTGTGTGTGTGTGTGTGTGTGTGTCTCCCCGCCTCCGCCTCCCCTCCAACTTGTAGTGGAGACGGAGTCACGTCTGAGGATCTTGGAGTAAGAACACCCTGTTTGTCACCCACCCTCACGTATCACGCCCCCCCTCGCTCCCCAATTCGGATTGTAGGTTTTCATCCCCCCTTCCCTTCACCTCAGTGGCATGAGTACTCAGAGCGGAGATGGGACCAGCGGGATTGATCATGACTGATCTCCTGCCCTGCCTGCCGCCCCCCCCCCCCAAGTGCTGGGTGGATTTTTATCTAGCATTCTTTTCCGGAGAAATCCATGATCGTCTGTGTGTGTTTGGCTAGGAGAAACCAAGAAAGGGGTGGGCAGGGCTGTATTAAAACCAGTGGGAATAGTGAGTAACAAGTGGCTAAGTTATTTTTGTTTGTTTATTTGCTACAACGGTAAGGCAACACCCATTCCCTTTTTTTTCTTGGTAGGGGCGGCCATGGGGAGGGAAAAGACATTAGAGGAAGGGGGGAAGAAAGGAAACACCCTGTCATTCTGAAGTGGCCGCAGGGGAGAGAAAAGGAAGGAAAGAAGGGGCTTCCCTTGCAGATGGGGGGGAGGCTCTGGAGGAGAAAATATGTCATGTGTGTGTGTGTGTGTGTGTGGCTGGGCTGGGAAATCCCCCTTATGAGAAAAAGCTAAAACATTTGGGGCTCTTTAGTCTGGAAAAAAGGCGCCTGAGGGGGGATATGGTTGAGACGTACAAAATAATGCAGGGCATGAGTCAAGTGGATAGAAGGATGTTCTTCTCCCTCTCACAAAATTCCAGAACTAGGGGACATCCACTCAAATTGAGGGCTGGTAGAGAGGTTTGCGTGGCTTTTTCATTTTTTGGACCATGACTTGTTCTTCATTTTTTGGGACTGACCTGTGACTTTGTTTTTGTCACTTGTTTTTGCTGAACCCAGTTGTGACTTGTTTTAAAAGTTTTAAAATTTGTTAATTTAATAAAAGTTAATTTATTACATCTACAATGCTGTCTTATTTCTTTTATAGTACAGCATGGATTATTGCTGTCTAGTTAACAATTTGTGTTAAATTGCTGTTTTAGGGGGTATTTTTCATCGTCTGGAACGGATTAATCCACTTTCCCATTACTTTCTATGGGAAAAGTTCATTTGACTTAAGGCATGTTTGACTTATGTCTAGACCTCCAGAACGGATTAATGACGTAAGTCAAGGTTCCACCGTATTCACACTAAAGGAGTCCTAATTAATTGGGTACCCAGTTGTCTAACAGATACTTTCACTATTGTCAAATCCTAGTGAGGAGTAAAGTTGAAGTCCTTTTGTTAGCATCCTTGCCCCATCTAAAAACTAGGCATGTCTTTCACTTCAAAAGAATTGACTTGACTTGTTTGAAGATTTAATCTATACATTGACCAAAACAGGTATAGTTAAAAGGCACTTTAATCAGGTGAGGACTGTTTATAACTTAATATGCTTGAATGTATGCAGGAACAAGCTGGGCTGCTGAAGCTCAACCCCACAATGTCTGAAATACTGTGCTTTACTCTTCTCATATTGCACAGGTCAGAGATGAACATTCCTTCAGAGACTATTTTCAAAAACATGTTTGCCTTTCAAAGGAGAGTATAGTTTGTGATCATGCAGTTTTATCCACAGGTTAGATGGTGACATGTTGAACGTTCTCTATTGCTGTTTATACTGTATGTTCTTGGACGTTGATTGACACACTTATTATAGAAATGGCATGAAGGTGTTTTGCCTCCCAAATTGTAGCAAAGTGTTTGACATGGCATTTCTCTGAAATGCTGATGTTACAAGTCCAGAAGTATGCTATATCTTTAATACAAACCTGATAGTGGAAACTGCATGTTGTGTAGGCTTGCTGAACTGCAGATTGCTATCCAGAATGTGTTGTTGATGTCTGTGTCCCTTTATGGGCCCTTCCTTATAAAGGAAACTGCCAAGATCAATTCTTTTGCAATCTTTTCAAAAATTATCTGTGATTGAATTGCAGCTTGTGTACCTTAGAACCAGCTCTAGAAAGAAACCTATATAGGATGTTCATGAATATTGCTAAGTCTGCCTATACCTCCAAGTTTTCCTAACAAATATTATCATAATAACCAGTGTTTCAGGTTATATGTAGTCTAGATGTTCCCGGGTTCAAAAGTTATTTGATGTATCTCACATCCTCTTGATTGTCAAATCCTCTTGGTCCTCACACCCTCTAGCTGCAGGATAGGGCAGTGGAACATATTTTTCCCCAAATTTACAGGGTTATTTTGTAGAGTTTGCTGAAGTGGCCAAGTGTTTTTTTTTTTTTTTAAGTCAAAAATGCAGTAGAAAACATGTCAAGTTTTACTGTGCAGAACAGTTTGTAATGAAAAAGTAGTGTAGCTTTGTTACTTGGGGTGAGGGGTAGGGGCTTTCTTTCTTCAGGAGTGACAGGACTGTCCCTACTATGTTTAGACAGTTGCCTCAGGTACAATTTTCATTGTCATACAATGGTAAAAAAAATGCCTTGTTTAATTTAATATTATTCTGTATTTTGAGCCAGAGAGTCTTGTGGGATTTTCTGCCTCAGGTGTGGAAATAATTTGGTACTATGGCCTTTGAGTTGGGCAGTGGGGGGAAGATGGTAGTCTCTCTCAAGCTGTAATATGTTGTAATTTGTCCCTGAAGAGAAACTCTTGTATTTATAAAAGTAATATTATTTCTCCTAACTCCATGGTTGGCATATAGAACTATGCCTCCCTCTTTTCCTTTATTTTAAATTCAAATTCAGTTTTGTTCTCGTTGTTGGTGTGAATGACCTGGAACTACCACCACTACTACCACTACCATTAGGGGTCACTTTTTTTACACACCTTTTTGCCTCCTTTCTCCCTGCCCCTATACCTGGACCACCCAAGCCTAATTTCATCAATGTGACCATAGGTTACATGCTTGGCTTGAATTGTGTTACCTGCAGGGAAATCACAATCTCTAATTTCCTTTGGAACAACTTCATTATGAGAAGGCATTACTAGAATATCATTTGTTGTCAAAGACGCAACCCCTGTTCAGGATTTTAATGAATCTCATGAGAGTTTCCGCAGGCTTAAAGATAGAAAATGTTGTAAATAATCAGTGTAAGTAACCATTAAGGTTGAGGGGATGGTGGAACCATGAACTATATTGAAGGAATACAAAAAGACACTGAGAGACAGTATATTTAGAAATGAGACTCAACTTTTTTTTAAATCTTGCTTTTTGTAATGATATTTCCAAAAAGATAATTGATTTCTACTCTTTTTAACTTCCCTAGGAAGAAAGGCATTGATTTAAATTTGGAACTAGAATGAACTTGAGAAATTACTCTTCCTGTTTCTAAAATAGCAGTAAACATCAGTTTGCAAAAGCAAATTCAAACCTCCTACTTTTCTTAGTTAATCAGCACAAGCAAACCTTTCTTTTGTAACTTGATTCTTTCTGTGGATTAAATTAGAATGTAATCAAGTTTCTGAGGAGGAAAACAACAAATCCTAAGAAAATATATATTCATCTCTTTAAATCAGAAAATGGTAGAGCTGCTGCAGTTACACCTCTGGGATAAATGTGAATCTTGCTTAGTATTAACTATGGCAAAGAACAGTGCAAACATCTTCCTTAACAATTGCCCAAGAGCATTCAGAAGTCTGCCCCCATCAGTCTCATTGTGTAGTGGAAGTTAATGTCTCTTGTGCCTCTTGATATGAGTCTAGGTGTAACAACACTGCAGTTTGCACAGCCTTTTGCCATTGGTGCTTGTGACTTTTTTGTTCATTTCGCAGGAGGTAATGGCTGGTGTGTGTGTGTGTGTGTGTGTGTGTGTGTGTGCGTGTGCGTGTGCGTGTGTGCGTGCGTGCGTGCTGGTTGTGATTCTGCTTGCATCACTTTTTCCAGTATCTGATCTGTGTGATCACTTATATTGATTAAAAGTGCCAGTGATTAATGTCCTGGGATGCTGATGGGGAGGCATTTTTAAAAACTGGATTGATACAATAATATATGGAACTGCCGTGTTTATCTGACGTGGTGTTAAATACCTATAAACAATTATTAACGGGAGAAAAAAGTAGTCGTCGTTTGAAGGGAACGTTTTTGCTCTAATGACATACTCTTCAGGAAATCATGGTATGCCAGTAAAATGGGAACATATTCCTCAAATAAGTACCTCTTGCTGTCCTCTGAAGAATTTTTTAAAATTGTTCTTTGCCAATAAAACTCATAGTCTGGTAAGCACTGAATTTTTTCTCCAAGTTATTATATCAATTTAGCGCTGTGTCACTTGCCAAAGAATTAAAAGAAGGCAGTAGTAATCATAGAGGATGGTGTGTAACCTGTGATTCTAGGGAGAATTGAAGCAATTGGAGGGATAGTATAGAGGCTTCCCCGCAAAATTATCTAGGATGATATAATATTATCTGAACAAGAGCAACAGTTTCTCTGTCACGGGATACATTGAATTTATCCAAATCAACCTGGGACAGCTTCTTTGTCTGGTTTCCTCTAATTTTGTTTTTCCTGTAAAATCAAACCGTCTGTTCAAAAATAGTATCAATTGTTTTCTATTAATTTCACATTTAAATAGTCCCCCCCGACGTAGATAGCATAAATAGTAGAAAGCACAATTAAAAATACAAAGCAATAAATCTGTGCATATTTGAAGTACAGTACTCTTTATTAGACAGTATAGTCACAGACCTGAGTTACAACAATGCAACAATAAGAAGATAAAAATAATTATTAGAAAATGCAGATACTTACAAAAAGTAGCCAGTACAATCTTACAACAGAAAGCAAGAATTTAGCTGCAGACTTTGCAACTCTTTGGCTTCTACTTTCCTACAAATAATCCTAATTCCATGTGAATACTTTTCAAATTATTTCCAAGACCACCAGCAACAAAATCTGACTTATTAAGAAACTTTCTTTTTACCCTTTCCCTTTTAGGATGCAAGAGCAAACTAGTCCATCACTAAGTGGTGGGAATAGGGAAGAATTGGTTGAATTTTTTCCCCTGAAAGGAAGCATATTCCTGTTGTTCCTAACTTAAATACAACTGTACTGCTACAATGGAAACTATAGCAACACTTGAGTTCCCAGTTTCGTGTGCAGAACAACCAGTATGCAGAAATGGGACAAAGTGCTGAGAATCTATGGGACATAGTAGCTCTCCTCCCTCTGCTTTGCATTTTTGTCCTGCCAAACCCATGGCAGCATTCAAACCCTGGAAGTGAGGGTAAAGTGTAACTTTTAGTTTCTTTGTGTGGATGTGAGCTGAAAGGAAGTCACAGAAAGTTGAGTGTATTAAACCAAGGTAATTCTCTCCGTTGCAGGAGAAAAAGCCCAAGAGCTAGTTTGAATAAATATATATTTGAAATTGGAGCAGTGTAAAGGAATGCTCTGTTATAACAATCTTAGCATTTTATTTTTAGCAAACTTCTCTTCCTGTCTCCTTGAGGCTTTTATGTTGCAGAACAACAAAAAAGTATTTATGTGAGTTCTAGTGTTTCCTGTGATTTCTTGGCATCATTATTTAATGGAGCATGCAAATACAGTATATGCAGCAAAACATAATCCATGTTTAGCTGTATCTGTGCTGAAATACAGGCACATGACTCTGCATACATTGGGCTCTCTAAGAGTTCTCTTATCCATTACTCTAGAGGAAATTGAATGACAGGCCACTGTACTCCAGATTATCTTTGTAAATAAGGAAGCAAAGAATGGGCAAAGTAATCAGAGTCACCCAGGAGATATTCACTTATTGTTTTCTTTCAAGCTACAAATAATGTGAATTGTTGAGTTACAGCAGGAGGGATAATTTTTATCAGAGACAATTATTTCATAGAGCCCGAACATATAGAGACTATGTAGTGTAGTCCAGAGGTCCCCAACCCCTGGTCCTTGGGCTTGGATTGGTTCATGACCTGTTAGGAACTGGACTGCTGACCAAGCAATGTTCCCTGTAAGGCATGCATGCCTCCCCCCATCCACGTGGGGCTTTTCCTCCCCCACACAACCATTGTGAGTGACTTATGTTGTGAGGGAACCAGTGACGGGGCGGGGTGAGTTGTGCACGTGTGAGGGAAAAAAGCCTCACACAGTGAGAAAATCAGTTCCAAGTGCCAAAAATGTTGGGGACTGCTAGAAATCGGGACACCTGGATTCAAAGCATTGGTCAATCATGGAAACACTATAGAATAGATGGTGTTGATTAAAACCACTTCTTAAATATTCCCTGCAGGCATTCAAGAGAAATTTGGGCAACCACCTGACGGATATCTTTTGATTTTTATTTCTGAATTGAGCAGCGGTTTGGACTTGATGGCCTAAGAGGCCCATTTCAATTTCCTGATTTTTTTTAAAAAAAGTCATATTCATTTTATATACCTTTTTAAATGTAATAATGTTATCAAAGAATCATAGAATCATACAGTAGAGTTGGAAGAGACCTCAAGGGCCATCCAATCCAACCCCCTGCAATCCAGGATCACCCATCAAAGTAACCCCCAACCCCCTGCAATCCAGGAACCCCCATCAAAGTAACTCTGACAGATGGCCATCCAGCCTCTGCTTTAAAACCTCCACAGGAGGAAACTCCACTGTCTTCTATGGCAGCATATTCCACTGCTGAACAGCTCTAACTGTCAGGAAGTTCTTCCTAATGTTCAAATGCAATCTCTTTTCCTCCAGTTTGAAACCATTGTTCCAAGTCCTAGTCTCTGAAGCCATGCAAAACAAACCAGCCTCCTCTTCGATATGAGATCCTTTGAGATATTTTAACATGGCTATCATATCCATTCTCAGCCTTATCTTCATAAGATTAAACATTCCCAGTTCCCTAAGCCACTCCTCGTAAGACATATGTTACAGACTTTTAACCATCCTGGTCATTCTCCTCTGGACACTGTGGGGTGCCTGAACCCAAAGGCCACATTCAGGCCGGTGTGCTGTCTGCCTGTGTGGAGAAAACAGAGTAGTTGGGAATGCGGATGGTGCTGAAAACGTTGGAGAAGATGGGGACGACACCTGACACAGACCAGCCGGCCACAGAAGAGGGAGAGACCACCAGTGAAGGATTTATGGTGGAAGAAGGAGAGGAGACCACAGGAATAGGAGGGGCGGAGAAGGCAGGAAGTAGAGATGGGCATGAAATGAATTTTTTTGTTATTCGTTATTCGTTTCATTATGTAACAAAACAAATAATGACCCTAATTTAACACAAAACAAAACAAACTGAGAAAAATTGGTTCAGTTAGGTTCATTTCGTTAATGGGGGTGGAGGTGTCTCCTACCTGGTGCTGGTCTGGAGGTCCTTTTGCACCAAGCTGCACGGAGGGAGTACGCACCTCGTTGGTGCCATCGAGGGACGCGGCGGGCTCGAGCCTCAGCCGAGCCCCAGGTGACGGCTCGGCGGGGTCCCCCTTTTTTTCTTCTTTCATATAAAAAACCCTTTAAATTGTCTGTCCTCGGATTTACCTGTGGTTTGGGGGAGTTTGTGAAGCGTCACGGGTCCACAGCCCTCCTGACGTCGAGGCCCATTGATGTCACCCCCCTTGTGCTTTCCTCCCACGGCCCATTATCTCAGGCCGATCAGGAGGAGAGATAAGAAGCAGGCTGCGCTTAGGTGGCCAGAACAGCGCAGCTATGGAGCCATCCCCCTTGCACCTCCCTCCCGTGGCCCGTTATTGCAGGGACAGTCGGGAGGGGAGATAAGAAGGAGGCCGCGCTTAAGCGGCCAGAGCAGTGCGGCTTCGAAGCTGCCCCCTTGCTCCTCCCTCCCACAGCCCGTTATCGCGGGGCCGATCGGGAGTGGAGATAAGAAGGAGGTTGCACTTAGGCGGCCAGAGCAGCACGGCTTCAAAGCCACACCCCTTGCACCTCCCTCCCACGGCCCATTATCGTGGGGCAACCAGGAAGAGAGATAAGAAGGAGGCGGTGCTTTGGTGGCCAGGGCAGCGCGGCTTCAAAGCCGCCTCCCTTGCACCTCCCTCCTGTGGCCTGTTATCACGGGGTCAATCAGGAGGGGTGATCAAGAAGGAGGCCGCGCTTTGGCGGCCAGTGTTGCACGGTTCCGGCACCGCTCTCCCTCTTTATTCCTCCCACACCCGTTCGTAGGTACCCCCTCCCAGTTCTGACCGGGCCGCAGGGGCCACGTGGTGGGCACTGGAAAAAAAGCAGGTAAAACCAAATAACAAATTAACGAACCAACGAAATAATTTTTTTTGGAAAAAAAATCATTAAAAACAAAACAAACGAAATGAAGCCTTAAATGAAATGAAATGCCATTTTTTCGGTTCATGCCTATCTCTATCAGAAAGTATAAAGGATGAAAAAGGTGTGGAGAGAGGACAGACGGAAGGAGGAGAAAGAAAGGAGGGATGGAGGGAGACGACAGAGGCAGAGGAGTGGAGAGTATTTGTCTTTCGGGAGGTGGTAGGTCCCTGGAGGGGCCCCCCTGGAAGGAGCCAACACCAAAATGAGCTTGCCACCCCTGTTGTGGGAGACTGTGCACTGGCCAGGGCCTGCACCTGAGGAGACCGAATGACTCAGAGAGATTCAAGAGGCTCCCGAGTCCCCAGAATTCTTGACGCTACAGTTAGACACTTGGGCATTGCCTGGTTATGTTGAAAGTTCTAACGCAAGGTTTGTTCCCAATAATGTCGTCATACATGTTCCAGACAAAGAAGTTAATATAGATGTTTCATTTCCTGTATGGTCTCCATTCCTTGAGGGATCCATGGGGAAGGGATCGCCCGGGGTCCAATCTGGACCCAATCACAGACCTGCTCAAGTTTGTCAATATCCTTTTTTAAATTGAGGAGTTCAGAACTCTACACAGTACTCCTGGTGGTGGGGGGTCTATCACTTATTTATATTCTGCTTAGTAGTGTATGTTTATATGTCTATTTGTTGGTGCTTCTGTCATGATTCTATGATTCTATAATCTCACATACCCCAAAAAGCCTAATAGGGTTGTCATAAATTGGAATTTACTTGAAGGCACAGAATACACTCACCTCAAACCATACATGCAGATAACCCTGTCATCACAATAATAAACTCCTTAAGTGTTGAAAATGCCTGCCTGTAATAGGAGCTTTTCACATATTGTATAGTTTTCAAATTAAGCTTGCATTGTCATCAAGGGGTGACCTCTGGCTTCATTTGTGATCGTGATTGCTCGATCAAGACAGTAACAATTCTGATCACTAAAGTATTTCAGACTCTAAAGACAGGTTTACCTTTAACATGTTGCTTGATAGTCCGTGTTCTTTGGAGATTCCGTTCTGGAGCAGACTTACAGCCAGGGTCTCATGGATTAGTTTTCGGATCTGTATAATAAGCTTAACTTCAGATACTGTATTTCTGGGCATTTGTGGAGTTTCATTCCCTTGCTTCTGAAACCTGATATGCAGTTTCTGGCATAGATCTCAGCACTGGACTCATGGCTTCTAAGAAAGAATTTATGATACTGTCTGAAAATTAAACCTGTGATTTTGTTCTTTGTTTCTTCTATCCATGCTATTTGCATTTACATTTGAAAGATATCTAATAAACAGATTTAACTGTCATCCCTCCTGCTTTGCTAGTTATAGTTCTGCGAGAGAAGACCAGCATTTCTAAGAAATGATTTTCTATATCTTTGATGAGGTATATTTTGCAAGTTTCTGCGAAGATGTCTTGTCAGGCTTAACTGATTACACACTTTTAATGTAGATACGCTCCTTCTGTATCTGCAATGCATGCTTAGGAAATTGAAGGTATGGTTGCCTCAGAAAGTGGTATGGAGATGGTGCTACGGGTTCATTTTGTGTCTTTATGCTGCTTTTTGGCACTATTTTAAAAAGTATTTTAGACTCAGTAGAAACTGGAAAGGCAAAAAAGGAAATTCTGGAGGAAAACGGGCTTTCTTTGCAGTGTATTAGTAGTATCCTTTCTTCAGGAGTTATAGAGGGTGCTCTCCCACTGTCTGCAGTCAAGTAAACATTCAGCTGCCAATCTGGACTGCTTCTACCGTATATAGGCCTCTTTAGGCATTCAGAGAGGGGCTCATTTGATAATGCAAGCAGGGAGAAAGTTCTAGGCTAGTGGTTTACCTGTTGCTGTCTCCTCATGAAGGTTAGTCTGAAGGGGAGGCAGTCTGCTACTTGTAAACCCTCTGTGTGTGTTCAGAGAAACCATGTGTTTTAAGGATCCCCAGTCACAGAAAGAGACCCTAAATGTGATGGAATCTTTCCTGTTTGTTTGTTTGTTTGTTTGTTTGTTTGTTTGTTTGTTTGTTTGTGTTTGTATTTATTTTAGAGTACTTTTACCCCACCTTTCTCCTTGGAAAAGGACCCAGTTAGCTCATGTCCCTGTGCAGACAGTAATAGGGAAGGGACACAGCAAGGGCTCCCTCATTGTGTTGTGTTTTGCACTCCTAGGTCAAGAATGACTATCCCCAGGTGGGCCAGAATTTCATGATTGATGGCAAATTACCTTTCAAACGGACATACCATGGCATTTTGTATTCTGCCATACCATGTTGTGTTCTGTATTTTTAGCATCCGTGCAATTTTAAAATGCACATACTTTTTGTATCTGCATGTATTGTTGCCTATTGTATTGTATGTTTTGTTTGATGCCAATAAAGATCCTGACTGACTCACTGACTGACTCCCTCCCTGCTAACAATTTCAAATGATCCTTCTTTTGAATGTCTTGATAGATGTATAGGAAATTGTATTGTGTAATTGTTTCTTTTTTCTTTGTATCCACCAAAAACAAAATATTGAAGCAGTCTTGTCTTCAGTAGAAGCAATGCAAAGATTTTGTTCATTCTGCTTATCACAGCCTCAGTGTTTAAATAAGTGCTTAAAATACCTTCATGATAATTAATTTTTAGAAGAAGCTTTTAGTTTGGCTCTTGGGCTTGTACACATTTCATCTTTACCCACCCCATTGTTCTGTGGAAGCTTGATTCCTTTATTCTGTCTAAATGCAAAACACTCTTGAAATGTTGACTTCCCTCGCCTGTCACAAGCATAGGGAAAAAAGCCAACTATGCTAGGAGTTTGGCAGCTACAGCCAAATGTTAAGGTTAACAACTTGCAAGTGGCTCTGTGTTGCATTATCTCCAGTTCCTGCTGTTTGGTGGAGAGAATGGAACCCTACTAAGAATGTTCTTTCTCTTTTCTTCTACCACAAGTCATGGAATAAAAAAAAGAGGGGGGATTGCTACCACACCAATAGTCAATTTCATGGGAAATAGTTGGAATATGGATCAACTTTTGTAAGAGTTGGTGCTCTTTGCCATTACCTTGATGACTAGTGACGACGACTAGTGATTACTCATGGCGCAGTGGTTAAATGCCTGTACTGCAGGTAAAACTGTGCTCACGACCTGGGTTCAATCCCCGGTAGCAGGCTCAAGGTTCACTCAGCCTTCCATCCTTCCGAGGTCGGTAAAATGAGTACCCAGCTTGGTGGGGGGGGGGCAATGTGTAGCCTGCACACTGTAATTAAAAATTGTAAACCGCCCAGAGACCACTTGTAGTGGTATGGGGCGGTATATAAGCAGAACACTTTGCTTTTTGCTTTTTGATCCACACTTGTGTATTTCTAATCACCACATGTGTATGAAAGCTAGACAGGGCAAATACGTGTTTGAAATGTGGTGCTGGCAGAGAGCTTTGTGGATACTCAAGAGGATAGCACTAGAGATGGGCACGAAATGGAAAAAAATATGTTTCATTTCGTTTTGTTTCTTGTTTGGGGAGGGGTTTTTGTTTCATTTGTTGTTGTTTTGTTTAGTGCAGCTTTTTCTTTGCTACCCCAAGTGCCAATCAGCTGGTGCGTGGGGGCTTCAGGTGACAAAAAAAAAGTTTTAAAATCCTGCACTTTCCCCCACCTGGGGTATCTGGGGAAAAGCGGGGAATTTTAAAACTTTTTTGTCACCCGAAGCCCCTGTGCCAGCTGAACGGCACTTGGGGTGTCAAAAAAAAAAAAAAAAGTTTAAACAGCCTGTAGTTTCCCCACCTGATCGGACACGGGGAAACCACAGGCTTTTTAAACTTTATTATTATTATTATTATTATTATTAT
>JAHTLZ010000085.1:3715681-3741021 GCA_023846285.1 Phrynocephalus versicolor | reverse complement strand
GGGGGGATCCCAGTGGCCCATCTCCAGATAGGACCAAAAAAGATTAAACAAAGTAATGACAAAGAGGTTATTTTTTTTTTAAAAAAAACTAAGCTTTAGGAAAAAACTTTCCAAGCGTGAGGGGCATTCAATAATTCAATCATCTGCCTCTGAGGGTAACGGACATTACTGGATATTTTTAATCAGACATTGGAAGGCAACCTGTCATTGATGCTTTAAGTGTGGATTTCTTGCATGGGCTAGATTCATTTATCTCTGGAGTCCCTTTCAGCTCTATATTTCTATGACTCCATGATTTGTAAATTTTGAAATGTTTCCATCCAACACATGAATAATTCAAGGGAAATGTTTAGTGCTGAAGGAAAAAACAATGTGACCTTATTTTTCACAATGACCTTATTTTTTTTTCATTTATTAGATGTAGAAGGTGAAACAATTAGTTTACAAGATCCTTAGCTAAACAACAAATATCAGGAATTTTACTGCTTAACTCAGTTAGTGGACCTTGGGACTCAGAAATATCTTACGATAACATGGTTCAGTGATTTGCCATAGCATAATACAGTTGGTTGAATTTATAGATATCTGCATTCTGTCAGTGATCAGTGCCCACAATAATTGCTATACATACAAAATTGAACATCAGGAGCAAAGGATTTTCCGGCTAAGACATTGAAAGAATGCCCAAATTGAAATAAATGAATGCCTTTGTAGCAATAGGCAAGAGGAGGCACTGTGATATAGATTAGATGGACAGTCTCTTGGCACAAAGCTTAACTGACATCTCTCAAGGCACTGTCCCAAATGAGGAAAGTGTCAGCTGAAAACCTGGAGAAGAACCAAAGCGGCAGGGGATCTCAGCGGAGATCTGTTTTCTTAGACACCATGAGCCTGGAGCCTCCTGCAGTGTTGTTGCTTCAATAGATTTCTTGTAAAATGCCCGCTTAACACGCATCCACACTCACATCTTTGATCATAACCCTGTTGGACTTGTTAGATGCACTATTATTTTCCTCAAAAGGAAGGATGCAGCCAGGGCAGCTTCAACCTCCAGGCCAGTGTCAAGAGAAGTGTTGAATTTTCAGCCAGCAATCCTGCTGGCTACTAAATTTCTAAAGGTCTTTGTGAGAAAACTGTTTAGACCTCTCACTCCAAATAAATAAATAAATAAATAAATAAATAAATAAATAAATAAATAAATAAAAGTAAAGGAACCTGGGAGCTTTACTGGTGTGCAGCTTCCTTCCCCCGCCCCCCAGCCATCATGAGCAAATGTATCTGTTTTACAACCTCAGTTGGCAAAATAACAGTTTCATGCACTCTTTTCCTTGACAAGTCTAACAGATCTTGAGGCCTTGTCCTTGGTTAGTGTAAAACTGCATAGAAAACAACTTACATTTTAGATCTGTCTATTCCATTGAACTGTGGAGGGTTAAGAAACCTGGGCTATGATGCTGCAATCAAAAAGCATCTCTTACTGGACTTCCCACATACTATTTGGTATCTTTTTGCTGTTTCAACAGTACCACACTGTCAACCAGTATGTCAACAAGTGTGTTGAATGTTGAACGTGTCCTTTCTTTCCAAGGCAATACTTTTTTACCTCCAAAGTTTCAAGTCTGTTTTTGCCTCACTGGCACATTTCACTAATGCCTGGTGTTCAGGTTAGTCCCTCAGTGGGCACCTGACATGGGGTATAGGTGATTTGTATTGATTGCATTTTTGTATGAATAAGCTTAATTTGCACTAACAGGGCTAATATAAGCACCAGAATACAATTATGCTCCACTTTATCCAAATATTGGGTTGTATTCTCATAAAAAGGGCATGGCAAAATGTAAAGTTTGCTGGGAACTGTGCATATATGGGGTACAGTAGGGACAAAGTATATAAGAGGTGCATACAAAAAAGCAACTGCCTATAAATTTTCAGGCCAATGAAAATGTTTTGCAGTGATATAATTAGATTTCCATGTGAATCATTAAAATGCGAAACCATAACAAATGGATGTAGGGGGAAAAATGGATCAATCCTATGTTCGGTGAAATGCAAACTACTCCCCCCCCCTCCAATACTTTGAAACCCAAGATAAAACCAACATATGAAGGCTCATGGATGGTGCTCAGGGAACCATACACAGCAAAACATCCCCACTACAGAATCCTCTTAAGGCGAAACAAACAACACATGATATGCAAACAAAAAACAAATAAGACATGTGCATGCTCATCTCAGGCAAAGCACACACCGTGTTAAATCTGTCTGCTTGTCTATTTGTTAAGAGACTGAAATTTGTTACAGCTATCTTTCCCCAACAGGTAAGTGGTTTAAGAATATTAAAGCAAGTCATTTGAAGGGACAACCAGGAAAGAGAAAAGAGAGGGGAAGAAAAGCCAGTACTGGAATTCAAGGAGTTATAGGAAGTATCCTGGAAAGCTGAAAATGATAAGGATAGAGATAAACACAGAGACATGCATGTTTACCAGTACAGCAGGCATGTCCAAACATCAGCCCTCCAGATGTGTTGGACCACAATTCCCACAGTCCTTTGCCATTAGAAATACAGGCTGGGAATTCTGGGAGTTGTGGTCCAAAACATCAGGAGGGCCGAAGTTTGGACATGCCTGCAGTACACTATTTACCAGTATTAAACCATGGGGATTTGGTGAGTCAACACTAGAAACGGGCACATATTAAAAATAAATTACAAATTTTGTTCAGAAATAACTAATTCATCAATTTGTATTTGTACAAATTGATAACCCCTGGCAAATACAAATTTTTGAATGCTTAGTGATTTTTGAGTCATCATTTGTGAGGATATAAAAATGAAACTCCAAATGTGCAGTGAACCTTTCCCTGACTCTCCTCTACAATCTTCCCAGGTTTGGTGAAGATTAGATATCAGGTATCTGAGTTATAACCCCCAAACAGCCCCCCGCCCCCGACAAGGAAAGTTCTCCCCAAGCACCTTGAGACACCAAACATGCACAGAAACTTCCTCTGAAATTCCTCTTGGTGAAGATTGGGTTTCCCCAAGCAAGTTGCTAGAGGGCACTTTCCTGGGCTGGGAACCATTTGTAGATATACAACTCAGATGTCTGAAACTCGGTCTTCATCAAAACTGGATGGATTTCAGAAGAGAATCATGTAAGGCTTCCTGGAAATGTTGGTGTTTCTAGGTCTCTAGGTACCTGGGGGTGCACTTTTCCTAGATGGGCTCTTTGGGGGTATATAACCAAGACATCCAGAACCCAAACTTCACCAAATCTGTCAGGCTTGTAGAGTCATGGGAAGTGTCTCTGAAAATGGTATCTCTAGGTGCCTTGAAGGCCATGTTATAGTGTTTTCAAATTAAAAAAAAATGAATTTACAAATCTACAGTATTCGTCAATTTATCAGGAAAAAGCATAAATTTATTTTTTTGTGATTTTCTGACTTTGGTGAATCATGAATAAAAATAAATCACCATTTCTAATTTATCACTATCTCTAGTCCTGGGCTTTGGGATGATTGGGAACAGATTTTGCCCCTCTTCTGTATGACAATATTCCAAGTATTTGATATATGTGATCATATCCCCCTCTGTCTTCTTTTCTCAAGAATAAATATGCCTGAGTTTTTTTTTTTATTCTTTCCTGATAGGGCTTGGTTTCCAGTTCTCTGACCATCCTTGTTGCCCCCCTTTGGTGGAGCAAGTGTTAACATACATGTTGTATGTGTGTTTTCCAAAAGAGACCCCGTTATGTTTTGAAATGCTTTTTTTTAAAAGGGTGAGGTGGTAGTTAAGGATTATCGCTGGGACCCGTGATCAAAATATTCTATATTGTGTGAAAGAAAGACTGGTGGAGTGAGGGGAATCAATTCATTTGAAATGTGGTTTTGGAGGACAGACTTATACAGTACTCCCCCGTTTATCGCAGGAGGTTGGTGCCTGACCTACCTGCAATGGAGGAAAATCTGCGAAATTCAGACACCTCAGCAAACTGACCTTGGGCTGCTCTTGCTGGCATGCACTCCCAAAGAGAGGTTTTAACTCCCTCCTGACACCTTAGCAAACTTACCTTGGACTGCTTCCTCCTGACACCTCAGCAAACTGACCTCGGGCTGCTGCTGCTGCTAGTGTGCACTTCCAAAGAGAGGTTTTCAACCCCCTCCTGATACCTCAGCAAACAGATCTGAGGCTGCTGCTGCTGGCGTGCACTGCCAGGAGCCCAAAGTCTGTTTGCTGAGGTGCCAGGAGGGGATTACAAACCTCTCTTTGGAAGAGTGTTTCTCTCAAGAAAAAAATCTGCGATAGACTGAAACCGTAATATATGAAACGTGTTGTGGCGGGGGACTACTGTAGAAAGGAAAGACAGGAAGACAAGTGGGTGCTCACTGAAGTCAAGCCTGAAATTTTGGAGAAAAAGTGAACAAATTGCCATGCACATATAATGAAAATACATAATTGACCAGGAAAAAATATTACAGAGTAAAGGAGGTGGATTTATAGAGGGACAGAGGGAAACCTAATATGAGATTGCCTCAATAAACGAAGCCTCAACATTTAGTTTGCAAGACCCGAGCAGAACTTATTGGAAAATAAGTATTTGCTAGGAAGAGGGGGAAGTGGGAAGAGCAGAAAAGTTAACATGAATTGTTGTTTTGGAAAATCTGAGCAGAGGTGTTAATGATAGGACATTTTGAACGCCATTAACTCATATAGTTAGGGCACCTAGTGCCTTTAGAGTTTTCTTCTTATCTACCAAACGGTTGTTTAGTGACAAGATGGGGGGAATAGGCATTGAAGTTCTGCTAACATAAATACAGACAATCCTTAATCACAAAGCAAAAACAAAAACAAAAACCCAGTATTGTCATTATACACATAAATAATAAACATCCCAGATAGTTTTTAAAAGCTATGGGATGGCATACAAATAGCTCAATTTGTTGCTGTTGTTCTTTTAAACTCTTCAGTCTGGATGCTTTCTGAACAATGACAAAAAAAGTAGGTGGAGTTAACCATTCTCAATCAGGATAAGCAAAGAATAGTCTTTCTAATTTGTATGAGTTATTTAAAATCTAGGGGTATTTATGGTTGCTTGTTTCTGTGGGGTGGGTTAAAGCAGTTTTATTTTATAAAAAGATGAACTCAAAAGACCCATTAAACTTGCCCTAAGTTTTCACAGAGCAAGAACAGACTGTCAGTTATATCTATGCCAAATTTGGAGATAATTTGAAGTCCAGTTTCAAAGTTATGATTTTTTGTTTGGACTTACCCTATTTTTTGGGTTGCTGTGTAGAATGTTTGTTTGTTCTGATACATAATAATATAGCTGCACTCTCACTCAGCTATAATCTGCCTAGTGCTCTTTTTCGCCCTTTTCATGTTTGCTCTGATGTTCTTAAACCATCTGCCATTTCAGAAAAGGTATCTGCAACATAATTGAAAGAGGAAAACCACTGGGTGTTTTCACCATCCCTAGGGTTGAATTATTTTTTTGTGTGTAAGTCGTAGCAAGGAATTTTTGACACAGAGATGAGACTATATGTCAGTATATCTCAGGGCGAATGCATTCTCTCAAATAAGGCTGGATGAAACCAACTACTTTTTTTAATTGGCTGAAATTTATCTGTTTAATCTAGGCCCTTAAAGGGGTGAAATATGTTCTGCCATTCACAGAAACTGAGTGAATGTGTTTTACTGCAGTCACTGCTAGAGAATCAGTCTGATCATAATTTTATGTGTTAATGTACAGTATATGCAGGAAGGCAGATTTGTCATGGTTCCATGTGTTAGGCAAGGAAAAGTCCATGTATATCAGTACCTGATATACCAAGGTTAACATAACTTTCAAGTCTAGTGATGATTTCCACTGCTTTGTGTCTCTCTCTGTGTGTATACTGTGGGAAATTATGGAAAGTTTTGTCTGAAAAACTATTGCTGATGTTAATTTACTAGTACAGTGGTAGCCTGGGTTACAAACGCCTCAGGTTATGCAATTTTCGGGTTGTGAAATAAGTATGTCTGAATATGTCTGTGAAGATTCTCAATCCAGGTGAGTTCATGTGGGAGTTGAGTCATGGCAACTGGACTTCTTTTCCTGAGATGTTTCTCTGCTTTGTCAGTCTGAGGGAATTTAGTGGTGAGGCCTCCAATTTATAGTTGAAATCAAGGTGAAACAAATTGGAGGCCTAGCCATTAACTTCCCTCAGATTGATGAAGCGGTTTGGATGAGCAGTGGTTTGGATGAGCAGTTTCAGTCTCTCAAACAAAGAAGTCCAGTTACTATGACTCAACTCTCAGATAAGTCTGTCTGAAAAAAAAAAAAAATCACAGAAACCGAGGTTATGATTTTTTTCCCCTATGGAAAACCCTGGGTAACAAATTTTTTTCAAAAGATTCCCATTCCCAGAGTGCATTGCATCCCATTCAGATCTGGTTTATGGAAATTTTTGGTTTATGAAGTGTCCCAGGGAATTAATTAATTTTGTAACCTGGGGTACCCCTATACTTTGTGGAGAGTATCCCCCTTTTAGAAGTGTGTGTGTTTATGCTGGGAGTTGGGATTAATCTGGCAAGAGCAACACTTATATTAATCTATTAATATTCATGAACTTTCATTTGTATTGCATTTGTGGAGCTGTGTATGGAATACAATTAACTTGCCTGTAGAGGGGTGGATTTGTTAAGTAGTAACCATTAGACATGGGCAGGACTTAGCGGAGTTTTCATTTCCGTTACTCGTTTCTGTTACGGAATGGAAACGGTAACGGGAATTACTCCGCAAGAACTCGAACTCAAACTGACTAAAGAATAATTGGGTCTGATTTGTCGTTGTCATTTCTGGCATCGCGGCGATCCCGCCATTCAAGCGGCACAGGAAAAAAAAGTTTTTTAAAGTAAAAAAAAACCCGATTCCCGGCCCAAAAAGCAGGTGAAAATATGCCTGCCTGAGTGAGGGCTCAGGGCACCTACCAGAGGGGTGGTTTCGGGGGGGGGGGTCCCCGGCCTCCCCCCTCTCCTCCTGTCCCTCGTGGGCTGCGCTGGGGGCGGGCATCCTTGTCGTCCCGCCAAAGTCGCTGGCTCACCGGCTCGCTGCCACCCGCCATTCAAGCGGCACAGAAAAAAAAAGTTTTTTAAAGTAAAAAAATCCCTGATTCCCGGCCCAAAAAGCAGGCAAAAATATGCCTGCCTGAGAGTGCACCTACCAGAGGGGTGGTTTCAGGGGGGCGTCCCCGGCCTTCCCCCTCTCCTGTCCTGGGCTGCTCTGGTGGGGACTCGCAACAAGCCGGACTCGCCATGCCATGCGGTGCGGGCGGGGGATCGAAAATGGGGCGGCGACCGCAATATTTTTTTTGAAATCATGGTCCAAAAACACACAAGCACCACACAGAAACATGCGAAAATTGCTATTTTAAAACTGCCAGAATTTTTACAGTAGCAGTGGGTTTTTCTTGCAACAAAATGTCTCCTCTGTCCTCTCTCCATTGATTTTATTTTATTTTATTTTATTTTTTTACACCTGCGCAATGATGGGCTGGCCATGGGAGTGGACCATGCAAATTTTTGGAGCCATTCCACCAATCACATGGCCACTTGGCCTCTGAGACTTCTGGGATGTGCCAAAAAGCCTACTAAACCCTGCCCTAGCCCTAACCCTAACCCTAACCCTTACCCATACGCCACACTGGGCCACAGTACACTGTCCTCTTAGTGGGTCAGAGAGGCACCCAGAGGTGCACCCCACTACCCCACCCTAACCTCACCAGTAACTAGCCTAACCCTAGCCCTTGTGCTAGCCCTGTCCCCTAAGCCAGATCTGTACTTGCATTGCACTACTACGCAAGTATGCTTCCCTTCTTGGTGAGACACAGCGGATGCAGAGAGTCTGCCAGTTCGTCACTTGTGGCTCTGGCTGACTCCTGCAGGCTCGGCTCGGCAGCATGTGTGCCATGCAAACCATGCCTGTCGAGGCCTGACTGATGCAGGGAAGGCACCCCAAAAAGAGGGGTGCCTCTGCCAGTCTGCTGTGTCTGCAACTTGGTATGCATATCCATATGGCTATGCATGCCCTTTTGCAGCAGGTGAGGAGAGGAGGCCCCCATGCCAGGGGGGGTCTCCAGGAGCGTGCTTTCCCTTCCTTCCTAGCGGGTGAGGAGAGGAGGCACCCCCCCAAAAAAAAGAGGTGCCTGCAGGAGCCCGCTACCCCCCCTAAACCAGTATAACGACAGACAAAAATAAAAAATGAAACGACTATTTTTTGCGAAGTTTCGCGAAAAATGGAAACGAGCCGACACGGGCCGCCTCCGACACACGACAACTCGAAAACGTCATTTTCCCTAGTCGTGCCCATCTCTAGTAACCATAGTAGCCTGTTACATTTTAATAGTACTGTACAAAAATCCAAGCCTACTGATGTAGTCTCCTTTTCTTAGAGTTTGATAACAACCTGTGTGCATTTATCTGGTTTGATAGGTATAGTGGCATCAGATGGGTATCTTGAGGTATTTTCTTTTAATAATATTCAGATCATTGTACGGTATCTGTGTGTAGTTTGCCTCCTTTTTCATGATTTAGTTGAGTGAATCATATGCCTGTTAATATATATAAGGAGTATGTATATAAATGCAGACATCTCTCTATGTGGAAATTCATAGGCTAAGCGCTTGCTGTTGTAGAATGGAAATGCCAAAAAGAATGAGGCATCAGTTGATTTGTCTGACTGTATCTTTCTATAACCATATATGGCTCTTTATACTTGTAAAACAACAATGCATTATTTGATAGCAGTTGAGCAGAGGTCATATGCGAGACTAGCAGTAGCGGCAGTGAAACTCGGCTGTGAGATATTGATTGTTTCTGAGCTGAAGTGAGTGACATGAAGGTGAGCAAGAAAAGAATTTCTTGCAGAGGTTTCCTGTACTCTGTTAGCATGAAGTGTTAACAGATGATGAGAAGATTGAATGAATTTAGAAAATATTATGTTCCTTTGGAGGTCAAGATCAGAAAGGATGTTGGGGCCTGGAGAATTCCTACAGAATTTTTGACCAAATGTTTAGGTTTGTACAGTCAAAATTGGTTTTCTTACTCTTAGTTTCACAAGATTTTTTTTCATACATTGTGGCCCTGTTTGTGTATGTCAAATCTTGGACTGGGTATCATCCAGTAGAATTAGAAACAAGGATCAAAAATCCAGGCTGAGTTGTCTCCTGTCCAATGTTGGCAGTAGAGCCAACATGGAGACATTATAAAAAGGCATAAGGTGTGCTGTAAATCGATGCTTGATTTGATGTTGCATGACATTATAAGAAGGGCCTCTCTGGTTTCTCCATTCTTTAGTGCCAAGGCAGATAAATTTCATCATCTCAGTGACAAACTTGAATTTGTGAGATGGACTTTTTTTGCAAACTCTAGGAAAGCATGACAGCTGTTGCCTTGGTGCCCAGGCTTTTTAAAATTAGAGGCACTGGATGGATCATTTATGTTTTTTTTTTGGTCTATCAGGCAGTCTTCTGTGCTTGCTATCAGTGTGTATTCAGCACCTCAGAGGATTTATTTTGAGCAAAGACAACCAGTTGAATAATTATCTTTTATTTTACAAGGTCCTGATAGTGCAATTTGTTGCCTATTATTTTCTGGGATGGGGAAATATTTTTTCCTGCAGATGGTATACATTTGGAAGGACCCCAGGTGTGTGTGTGTGTGTTTGTGTGTGTGTGTGTGTGTGTGTAGTAACTAAAGAAGAAATCTGTACAACATGAATGTTTCCTTCTGAGATATTGGCTGAAATCTATTTGTATAACTTATAGCACTTAAGATGATGATAGTAATTACTACCCATGGTAGTTTTTTTAGAAATTAAAGATTTCCACTATCTCCCTAAAGGTCCTAAGGCTCCCTTGGGATCCCGTTCGTCATAACGAAACCATTGGGAGCTGGGGTGGTGGCGGTGGTGGTCTTTACTATCGGAAAATCACTGATGCCCCCATCCCACTGTCCCCAGTGGCTAAGCTCAGACTTAGAAACTGTGCTTCATTATTTTTGTTGAAAAGCCTCTGCTTTTCCTAGTATGCTGCTTTTCCTCACTTCATTATCTTGCATTCCAAGTTGCTTTGTTTTGGAATTTGCTTTTGGTAGTAAGCATGGGCTTAGTAATTTCAAAGTCCAATAATTTAGGCATTCAACTCTGAAGAAAAAGTCTTTGCTGGAAACCAGTCTTACTAGTAGTAGGCAACACATAACAGTCGTAACATTTATTTTCGTATTACAATGCTCTGGTGTATGATTTGACTTTCAGAAGATCACCATGTAGGAAATGACCCTGAGTTTATAGCCTCCAAACAGTATGCACCTTTGGACTTTGGTTTCCAACCCTGACCATCCTTGTTGTCCTCCTCTGAACTTACTTGAATTTGTCACCCTGCTTGTTGAAGTCTGGTTACCACTTCAGGAAAATGCTGATGAACTAGAACATATCATAGAATCATAGAATCATAGAATCATAGAATCATAGAGTTGGGAGAGACCTCAAGGGCCATCTAGTCCAACCCCCTGCCATGCAGGAACCCCATCACAATATTTCCGACAGATGGCCATCCAGCCTCTGCTTAAAAACCTCCAAAGAAGGAGACTCCACCACCCTTTGTGGTAGCATATTCCACTGCCAAACAGCTCTAACTGTCATGAAGTTCTTTCTAATGTTCAAATGGAATCTCTTTTCTTGTAGTTTGAAACCATTGCCCCGAGTCCTAGTCTCTGAAGCGATGGAAAACAAACCTGTTCCCTCTTCAATATGGCATCCTTTCAAATATTTAAACATAGCTATAATATCCCCTCTCAGTCTTCTTTTTGACAGGCTAAACGTTCCCATTTCCCTAAGCCATTCCTCATAAGACATTTCCTCCAGACCCTCAACCATCCTGGTCACCCTCCTCTGCACCTGCTCGAGGTTGTCAGCAGTGCAACTTGGATATTCAGTGGCTGGAAACCAAGCCCTGTGAGGAAATACGGAAAGAACTGGGCATGCTGAGCCTTGAGAAAAAGATGACTGGGGGGAGGTATGATAGCACTTTTCAAATACGTGAATGGCTGTCATATAGAGGAGGGACACTCAATCATCCCTGAGTGAAGAACACACAAGGGGCTCAAGTTACAGGAAGCCAGATTTTGGTTATCAGAAAAAGTCTTCCTGATTGCTAGAGCAGTAAGGTAGTGGAACCAATTAGCTTGAGATATGGTGAGTACTCCAGCACTGGAGACATGCAGAAGAAATTCAGCCAAGCACTTGGCAGATAGCCTATGATTTTTATTCATGCCTTGAGCAAGGCGTTGGACTTGATGGCTTTATAGGTCCCTTCCAACTTCATGATGCTGTTCTATGACTCTGTAACATATGTACTCAGGCTGAAGAATCGCAGGAGGAATTAAATTGAAAAGCCACACAAGAACAGCTCTTGGTGGTTCATCTTGGACATGCACTTTGCTGGTGCTATGCATTTACAGGATGAACTGAGAAGAAATTGGACAAATGCAGGGGTTTTAAAGAGTTTGGTAGGCCAGGAAATCCTTTGTATGTCAAAAGTAATTTAGTACAACACTGGAGCTTGTTACATAGCAGCTTTCCCCCCTGTAAATCAATATTCTGTCCTTTGGCTGAATCTTGAGTTTGTGGGCTTTGTGACTTTTCAGTTTGCTCCTGTCGGGAGGTGGGAGGAATTGAACCTGTAATTTTGCATTGAAAAAAATAAGCTCATTTGCTGATCTGTGGTCCCTCCTTGTTGAAGAAGAACATAAGAACAGCCATGCTGGATCAGGCCAAAGGCCCATCTAGTGCAGCTTCTTGTATCTCACAGTTGTGCATTTGTACATTTCTTGGTGAAATGCTTTACAGCATCCAAACCATTTACCACACACCCCAAATCTGCATAATTTGTGCGAATAGTTCTCATGCCCTTTCCCTTTGAGAAGCCAAGTCTACATGTAACATAGCAAGCACAGAAAGACTGGCTGATAATTAAGAAACATGTAAACAATTTGCACAGTGTTTAAAATTATTAAACTAAGTAGCAACCCATTCTAGTTTGGTGCAGTTTTACAGAAAATTTTGTGCAATTTTGTGCACACTGTGGTTTTGCACAAAATACTGTTCTTCTCAGTACGAGGACTCTATTAGAGCACCAGGAAATTCCATTTACTTCCTTGCTGTTGAGGAAGGGAATATTGCAGTTCCTTTAATTTGCATTCTGGGGTACTTGTTACCTGAAGATCTCGATTTACAATCCAGAAGAATTTGATCAAAAGGACTTTGTAGCAGACGTGGGTAACCACTAGGTTCTGTGAGGAATTAGTGTGAGTAGGTGGTGGGGACAAAATAGTTAAAAGATCAAATGGAAGTGAAATATGGTCCAGATGGGACATGAATGTTGGAAGCAGAACTTGTTTTGACACATTTTTTTCTTATGCAGCATGTTTTGCTAAATGTTGTTTATCACAGTTTTACACTTTTTGCCATTATTTTCCTACTTATTGTCCTTTGATACCTTCTACTCCCTGTCATTCTTCCCCTCTCTGTCTCCAGACTGCATCAGAATTTTTGCCAAAAATGTTGATTTAAAGGGGGGGAAAGAAGAGAAGTAGAGGAAAATAGAAGACGTCCTATGGAAGAGGAAAGCACAACTTGTACAGAAATATTGAGACAAGTTGTTGTTAATTGTATTTTAACATACATCTATTGGTACCAACACTTCTTGTGGGTGGTTTGACTTTTCTAGCCTTTCCAGATTGTGGGAAACACTCAGAGTAAAGAGGAATGCTAGTAATTTACATATATTTAAATGAACAAAATTGACTTAGATGTTCTTTGATGGTTGCTTTGGCTGTCAAAAGACATACTTGCATCTCTTAGGAATGATTTGCTCATGTGAATTGCTGAGTGGTTGTCACACATACAAATGAATGAGTAGATCATTCTTACATGGGGGAAAATATTCTTAGGCTTATGAAGAATGTACCTTGAATTGACAAAAGTAGCTTTTCCAATTGTCTAGTCAGGGATTCTAGCCCTGAGCATCTCCCTGAGAGCCCTACATAACTTTATAGACCTCTACGGAGAAATCAGAACCCTATGTTCCTCACAACGAGCATTTATCCCATTTCCAGAATGAAACCAGACAATTATTAACTATCATATTAAAACTCATATATCAACCCATAAGTCTTTTCACTGTTGTGATAATTTCAGGCAACGCGGTCTTGTCTAATTGTACAAGCTTTACTTATCCACATTGTTTCTATGTTATATAAACACAAAATACTTCAAAAACTAATACATCAAATGTTTTATGTTATAAAAAATTGTAGGCACAAATACTTTAAAAATATATGAAAACTCAACTGTACTTGAGTCTCTCTGCAATCTCTGTTTCTTCTTTAATAATCCCTTGCTTTCCATTATCATCTAATGGTCCAATGGCCTTCCTAGTTGGGTTCTTGCTTCTAATGTACTTAAAGAACTCCTTGTTATTTCTTTGAGTGTTTTTAGCTATACACTCCTCCAAGTCCTGCTTTGCTTTCCTGATTGTTACCTTGCATTTGTTCTGGCAGAATTTTTGTTTCTGCCTGTTGTCCTCATTTGGACAAGCCTTCCAGTTCCATCTTCTAAATGAGCTTTGCTTGCTTTTGATCACTTCCTGAATAGCGCCTGTAAGGTACATCAGAGTCCTCTTGGACCTGGCAGTGCCTGTTTTCCTTTTGGGTATGCATTCCAATAGGGCATCTCTCCATGCCTCTTGGAGTGTTTGGACTCTCTCAGTTTTTCCTTTCAGCTTATTTTTTACTAGTTTATTCATCTTTGGAAAAGATCCTTTTTGAAAATTTAAGGTCTCTGTATTAGATTTTATCAGTGATTTGCAGTCTATGATTAAGCTAAACGTAACTATGCCGTGGTCACTGTTTCCTATTGGATCAGTCACATTAACATTTTGCACCAAATCCTGTGTATTACTCATGATCAAGTCAATGATTCTTGTACTTCTAGTTGGGTCTTCAACCATTTGCATGTCCCAGCCCCAGCTCCAACCCTTGTGCAGGCTTGCCGACCAGGCTGTTTTTTAAAAATTACCTTGCATGATTGAATTGTTCAATATTAGAAATGGGCATGAAACGAACATTTTTTTCATTTCCGTTATTCGTTATTCGTTTTGTTACATAATGAAATGACAAACAAAAATTGTGATTAAAATGGAACGAAACGAACAGAACCACGAAAATTGTGTTCGTTGCATTTCATTTTCGTTAATGGCAACGCGCAATGAAATGAGCTGTTTTAAATGTTAAAAAAACGCCCTGGACATCCATAAAAACCCAGTGATGATTATTTATACTGTCTGATAATACCTACCGGTGGGGGTTGGTGGTCCTTAAAATGCGCATTTATGTCTTTTCTCAGATCGCTGTATTTTTTTTTTTCCTTTAAGGGAAGTTAGGGGACATCAACCCAATATGGCTCCCAGATGCCTAATATTGATTTCTTGGGTAATAAAATGCCCTGGACATCCATAAAAATGCAGCGATAATGCAATAAATTATTTGAAATTATTACCTACCAGGGGGTTGGGGTCCTTAAAACGTTTGTTTCCCATCGCGATGTATTTTTCTTTTCCCTTTAAGGATGACAAAATGGATGTCGCCACTCTAGCCACAACATGGAGGCAAGCCATGTGATGGGATCATGTACATTCTTGGACAACTTCAACCAATAACATGCCCAGGTTGCAGACTGGGCAGGTCTGGCAGCCGCAGAGGGCATAAAAAGCTCTGGCAGCCCCCATCCTCCTTGCTGTCCCCGGTGGGAGTTAGGGTGGGATTGCTGTCTCTGATACTCTAGCTTCAGTTGTGCAACCTCCCTGTGTGTGTGTGTGTGTGTATCTCTTGGTGAGTACCCTCCCCTGCCCCACAGTGCAGTAACTCTGCGGCTGCCTTGCACCCTGGGCAACGCCCGCCGCTGCCTTTGCAGCCTCCCTGCGTACCTAGTCTATACTGTCTCTCTCTCTTTTTAGTGTTTTCCCTCTGGTCTGGGGCATTGTGGGACGCCCCCGCACGGAAATGCTTTAAAAATTGCCCAAAAAGCGGGTAGAAATGAAAAATGAAAAAACGAAAAACAAAAATGAAAATTTTCCAAAAATTCACGAAAAACGGAAATGAAATGAAACGGGCCTCTCAACGACAAACGAAAAACCGAAATGCCATTTTTTTGATTCATGCCCATCTCTATTCCATATAATAGGAGATGGAGAGAAAGCAGCCTGATTGGAGACCATGGAGATGAGGAACGGGCTAGAGAATAACCACCTGCCATGATGACCATAGAGATGCAGCTAGAGAGTAGCCACCTGCCATGATGACCATAGAGATGCCACACTATGGTCATCATGGTGAATAGTTACTCTCTAACCCGTTTCCTATCTCTATGGTCTCCAGTAAGGCTAATTACTCCCTGTCTCTTATTATATGGAACACATTAATCATGGAAGGTAATTTTTTAAAAAACAGATGGGCAGGAAGCCTTCGCGGGAGTTGCAGCTGGGGTTTGGGATCTGTACGGGGGGGGGGGTGGAGGCCTCCACAGCAGTTGCTCTGGAGGTTCCCGGTGTGGATGCATTTGACCCATAAGATGCATAGACCAGAGGTTCTCAACCTCTGGGTCCCCAGATGTTCCTGGACTGCAACTCCCAGAAATCCCTTCCAGCACAGCAAGTGGTTGTAAACCGCCCAGTGGTATGGGGCGGTATATAAGCAGAACACTTTGCTATCCAGGAACATCTGGGGACCCATAGGTTGAGAACCACTGGCATAGACATTTCTCCTTACTGTTGAGGGGGATGTGTCTAATGGGGCAAAAATACGGTATATGTCAACCTGAAGGTACTTAAAGAAACAGACAAGAGGACCACTAGTGATCTCAAGGGTCTCAGAGATTGTATTTTGAATATCTGTACCACCTATTCATGTATTCCCACCGCCACACAGAGAGAGAGATGCAAATAGAAAGGAATCTGTTGGTCTACATTCTGTTGCATAGCTCTGCCTACACAGTGGACGTAGCAGCAGCAGATGGCTGCAAGTTCCTTTTTTATTTCAGAGATTACATGACTTCATATGATTGCACACAGATTGTGCACACCTGAGACTGAAAAAGGAACTCACTGGGTTGGCATCACTCCAGATGCATATGTGGGGCTACACAGAAATATACTAGTTGCTGTGTATATCCATTCATCTTTGAACTGACTTCACTCCACTTTTCATTTCAAGGAAGTCCAGAAAAATAGATTGTGAATATTCTATTCTAGACTGAAATGCAATGAATGCTACAGAGTTTTGAATTTCTAGTAAATTCCTTTTTGCTATGCAATATAAGTACAGAGATCCACAAAAGAGAATAGCTATATGTTCTCCATCCACCCCTTTCTCATTACCAGACACCTAAAGTTGCAATAAGTCATTCTGAAACATTTGTAGAAGGAATAATTTTTTTCTTAATTATAGTTACTTGAAATTACAGACTTGTGTATGCTGCTTTCTTTACTGCACATATGCTTACCAACTAACTGAACAGATCAACAGCAAACAAACAGGATAGCTTCCAGTTGAGGAAAAAGAAAGAAAATAACACTTAGCAGAGAGATGGGGCTTTCTTTGAATTCAGATGCTGTAAGGAACTATTGGTTAATACTGGATAGACAATCCCTCCAGTCCAGAAAATTCCCTTCTTGTCTCACAAACTACAGACAGCATGTGAGATTGTCTATAAAAACCCAACACATGTGACATTCAGACACGTGCAACTTTGTGTACATTTAAATCACTGATCACCTTGAAGAAGCTTGTCCTGTGTGATCTTCCATATCCATCCTTGTAACACAGGGTGGCTAAAGCTTTAACAAACTTTGCTAGTGATGGTCCAGTTCCTCTCACAAAAGCACTTTAGGAGGACACGCTTCAAAATATTGCTTTGGAACAAAGTGGTCCAGAAACTGTATTGGAAGCTTAGTTCAATTTGTTCACTCACTGATTTCTTCTTGAGTCTGTTCTCTTTCCAGTTTGGCAGAATACCTATAGATGTGTGAACAAGACCCATGCAATTATTTCCCTTTAAGTTTCTTTTAAGATATGCTCAGAATTTCTAGCATTGCATAAGCATTTTTTAAAAAATTCTCTTAATTAGTGATATGAACAGTGTTGCCTTTTACAATACTTGCTAACAGAGTAGCATTAATAAAAGGACAGTGTTACTGAAAGAGTGCATCTTCTGGGGATTAAATAATCATGATGTAGATGTAGTGACTACATCAGAACAAGACTAGAATACATGTACTTAAATTTCTGTGCCTTGTAGGTAACAATGCCGTCCTAATGCTGAGAGGCTTCAAAATCACTTTTGACAAAAGAAACACCATACCAAAAGAAACATAGGAATCTGATGAGAGTAATCCTCTTACTACAGTGTTCTAAATGTCCCATTATGTACATCATTTCACCACCATACAAAAAGCTACTTTGGGATAATAAAAAATAAAAATAAGAAATCCATCTTGTCAGCTTGTTTCCCTGACAGCAAAGAACACACTGATTGATAAACTACTGCTGACTTCCAAAACTTCAGCAAGTTCCCATAGCAATCTGTCACTTTGTTCTTTGCCCCTTTTAAGGCTTGAAATGGAAGCAGGCATGCGAATTCATGTTTTTTTAATTCGATGCAGCTTCTTGCTCTTTGTACATTGAGTGGATGGAGCCTGATATACTAAAAAGTAAATATCCCTTATTTGATACCAAGGGGCATATTATGTAGAATGTTGCATCCAGTAGAGGTTTATTATTTATTTATTTATTTTAGAGTATTTTACCCTGCATTTCTAATATCTTGTTATGTTGGCTGCTGGCAAATGACTAGAGAAGCTGAATTTTGTGATAAGCCATGTTTATTGCGATGAGTACTTCCCTACTTTCTACTGTAGACTGTTCTGCAGTGCTTTCAAAGATACAGTTAAGTGTTTGCTATTCCAATGTCAAACATAGCTGCAAGAAACACAGATGGGGGAAGTCCAGAATTCTCCCTCTCCCATTTATTGGAAGGATAGCTAATTTGACTGGAGCATCCTCGCCAGGGATCAAGAGTTTGACTCCACACTCTTTGCAGTTGCATGATTCCACAGGGCTGCCATTAAGACAGCATTGGTAAACTACTTCCATGTACTTTAACCCTAGTAAGCCCCAAGAAGGATCACAATACAGTGGACTCTTGTATAACAGATAGCTTGTATAACATAAAATTTATACAACATAAAAAATTCCAGAGATAGGGGAAATTTGCTTAACACAATTGCCTATGGGGAAAATCCGTACAACATAAAAATGGGATCATTCCCTTTTCAATGCATTCCTATGGGAATTTGTATAAAGGAAAATTTGCTTAACGTAATTTCATTTGGAACGAATTAATTCCTTTATACAAGGTACCACTGTATGTTGCAAACTGTCTCAATGGCACATTCATATCTATGGACTAACAAATGTACAGAGAAGCAGAGGTGAGCAATTGTCCATGAAAGCTTGTCTCATACACTTGTCAGCTTTTAAATTGTAATAAGACTCATATTTTTGGTGGTATGTGACTTTTTCAGCAATTAGCATATTCGGCATAGCTCTTGTAAAGTAATAAGTTTCACAGTAGACCAGTTCAATTTCATAGACTTCACTCACGCATAATGCCATGTTCATATGCTGGCGAGGAAAGAGGCACAGGAACAAAAGCCTTCCTTAAAGTAGGAGTGGGCTCCATTGACTAAAGGGTTATGGGTGACTGTTGAGGTGTAGTGTGTAATGTGTTCTAAGAAATTTGTTTTTCTTTGCTTGGGTACAGCTCACTTTGATTTCTACCACTTGGATTGAAAGCATCATTTAGACAATAAGATACATACAGATAGTGTTTTCTTTATATAATGACCAGGAATCTTTTTTTAAATGCTTAATGTTTTATTTCTCTGTTGCAAATGCACATGTATATGCCAGAAAAGATTTATGGTGCTTGAGTATGTTTTATGCCTGTGTGCATCATTTATCAAGGAATAAACATGGTATGTTACATGGTGGTGCTACTGTCTTGACCTCTGTGGAAGCTATAGTAAAAAGACCTGAATTAAGATAACATACTTCTTGTTACTATACTCCTTTCTCCTTGAAAAGGACCTAAGGCAGCTTAAAACAATGAAATACAATGCTGAATTGTCTTTCTCAATGAAAACAATGAGCATAACAATTGTAGTTAACATAATTAAGACAATGTTTAAAGCTAAGAACAATGAGTCAAGAGTAACCTTACATCATTAAAATGCAAACAATAAATATACAATTGTTGATGTGGTTTTTTTGGTTGTTTGGCCATGTTCTGGAGGTTTTTCTTCCTAATGTTTCGCCAGTCTTCTCTATTATAGGTGCACTCTGGCTGTGGTCTGAGTAGTGGGCTATCTGAGTGGTGGTGTTTTGATGTGACCATTTAAGGTGTTCAAATTGTTGACCTTTTTTGTCATCAAAATCACAGCAAGTCATAAATTTGGTGCAGGTCTTCACTCCATGTTGACCATATTATAACACTGTATTTTCTGTGTGTAATGGAAACACAGGGTTGCTTCTCTGCCCAGACCCATCTGCAATCAATCATCCGCTTGAAAGCTGGTGTCTGGAGAAGTCAAGACCCAAATGGGTTCTTTAAGAATCCCCCAGGCCTGTTCTGAAATCTTTCTCACTTACAGAATAATTACTCAGCAAGGCACCTTCACTTGAATAATAAGTAAAATCCTTTATTTGACTAATAAGGATTTCACAGGAATATTCTCTTGCTGGAAAAAATAAACATGTGATTTCCCTTCCTAACAAAAAGAAACTTCAGAGGCAAAAGCCTCACTAATTCTACTTTAAGACTATATTGCTAAGCATTAGTCCATTAGTCTATATTGCAGAATCCATTCAGGAAAAATCTCTCTGCATCTCTCTCCCTCCATCTCTGTTCACAGCATGGGAAAAAGTCATATGTCACCTCTTTGACCAATCAGGGTTCACTTGCTTCTTAGATGGAATGCATCTTCGGGCTTTGTTTACATTCATTTGAGATAGTAAAACTACAGCAGGTGAGGCATAGCACATTTATATTGGCAATGTTTACATTCAGCCTTAGAGAAGGCTTCCCTAATTCTAAATTACATCACACTGTGTGTCACATGTTCAGGGTGAACAGTGATATAGCTGATTCCCTATCCCGCCAACAGATTGGGAGGTTCAGGGCATCGGCTCCAGACATACAATACGCAGCCCAAGGTTACCTCTGGGAGGATGACTTCATGGCAGCACCGGGGGGCCATGTTGGGAGGGTCGGCAACAGCTTACGTAAGTCCGACCCTCCCGGAACTCCACCTCTTTCCCCTGGCGCTGTGGCAATCCCACCCTTCCACCCCAGGTATAGGACAAGAGTAGCTGGTCGCTTCGGGGCTGGATGGGAATTTTTGGCAGCACCCTTGATTGGCACTTGGGGTGCTGTGCGTTTTTGCCCATCCTGCTCTCAACCTACTATGGGGTTAGGCTTCCTACATCCATCAGTCACAACCGGCGGATAGTGAATAGGTTAATAGGCTGTGATGATCCCAGAAGCATCCATTGGGTGCTTGGTAGCCCTCTTGCAGTAAATAGGACACACTGCCAATGCTGAGGATGGAAAAGGAAATTGCAGGAGGCAGAGGGCTGCCCAGAGGTATTCATACCTGCACTAAGGCAATCTGGAATGGGAACTCAGAAGGAGTCCCAGTTCTAACCTATTCACTACGCAGGCTCCCTGTTCTTTAATATTTGATTTAACAAGTTAATAAAGTTGTGGCCCTGTTTAACCCAATGCCAATTGTCTGACTCTTTTTCCAGGCTGGGGGCGGGGCAAAGTGCTTCATGTGAAGAATACCTTCTCATGATTGGTCTTTTGCTGCTTTATTTCAGGTTTGTGTTTGCTGGGATCAAGGTTCTAGATCCTGATTATTGGTCTCAGTTTTGTTTTTTTGGGATCACTGTTACACAGCTCAAACTAGGATTAGAGGTTTATCCATTAATAGAATGGAAAAAGAAGCAGGGTGTGCTCTGGAAAGAGCTACTTCCATTGTTAAGTAATGACACTGTTCTCTTGTGTGATATACTGTTTGGAGCATTTGAGGGGAAACTATTTGGGCAAAATAACTGGAAAGTCCCTGATTTTACAAATGTTTCAGGATTTGAAAATGCTGTAGTTAAAACAGCAAGTTGTTCAGATATTATGGTCAGTCCTCATTCTGCTCTTGGTCTGGAGGGCTGATTGTGACCCGATGTGCATGGATCGCATCAGGCAGAATGTGAATCATAACATTTGTAGAGAATTGTCAAAGGGCCTGGGATCTTTAGTAGAGTGGATAGACATCAGGATTGAATGCCCAGAACTCGACAGGGATGATGGAGTGCACTTCATCATTGTAGGTGTAATTGCTTTTTGAAAGACCTGCAGTGAGACCTTTGGGATGCAGTATGCAGGATGCAACCCCGAATGTTCACTGGAAGGACAGATTTTGAAGCTAAGGTTCCTGTACTTTGGCCACCTCCTGAGGAGAGAGGACTCCTTGGAAAAGTCCCTGATATTGGGAACGATTGAAGGCAAAAGGAAAAGAGGACGGCAGAGAATGAGATGGTTGGACGGTGTCATCAATGCAACCAGTATGGATTTGACAAAACTCCGGGAGGAAGTGGAAGATAGGAAGGCCTGACGAGCTCTCATCCATGGGGTCACAAAGAGTCAGACACGACTGAACGACTGAACAACAGCAACAACAATGCAGCCTGGTAGGGGCTGGGATTAATACAGCTTCCACCATGGTGGTAGTGTGGATTGGAAAATAAGTTTTGGTGAATTCCCATAGGCACTAGGGATGCTTTTGCCCCCCAACTAGGATCCAGAAGTTTACTTGCCATGATGTGGGCTGGACCTGGCTGCTGGCAGCACAGATTCTGGAAGACTGGATGGTTAGTGCCTAAGGAGGGGCTCCTAGTTCTTATTGGCCAGGCATAGGCTGTCTGTCGACTGTTGGCACATAGGGTTTGAATCTTCCCAGTCTAGTGGTCAGGGTGGGGGCTAAGAGGAACCCCTGCAGCTTGTGCCCAGGAATCCACACTACAGTCTAGCTCCTTTGCCGTTTAGAATCATAGCATCCTAGAGTTGGAAGAGACCTCAAGGGCCATCCAGTCCAACCCCCTGCCATGCAGGAACTCCATCACAGTATTTCCAACAGATGGCCATCCAGATTGAGGGTAACAATCTATAATTTAATAAGCATAACCCTAATTAACCCAAACATCTGTGCATGTCTCTTTATTACAGGAGTGGGAGGATTAAGATGTGCAACAACTTTTAAATGAGCAGGATGGGTAAAAGGAAGCTTTGGGGATGATGATCTGCAGTGTCATTGTTCCTGCTAGTCCGAAAGCCTTGAATCCTGGTTCCGCTACACCACTGGCCTTAGCACAGTCTGTCAGTACTGTATCTGGAACTCTAAGGAATGTCACAGGTCACGAGTTAGTCAAGTAACAGGAAAATTAGATTCTTAAATCAGATTCTTAAGTCTGATTCATGATCCATCACTACTGCAATGTTAGTGGGGTATGTGCCCACCAATTTAGTTGTAAATATTGCAAATTTATTGAAATCCATATTAAACGTTACTGCAAAGAGCACCTTGCCAACAGCTGAAAATCTCATATTGTGGCTCCTAAATAAAGGGTTGCAAAGCTATTGAACATTTGGATGTGTGTTCCTTCTTTTCTTGTTTGCAGATTATGCCGCAAATGAATGAATTACCTGTTTGCTTAGATGTAACAATTAGCTTTTGGTTGAATGAGGTGATGAAATTAGGTGATTGAGACTTAAATGCTGTATTGCTACATTCTAACTACAGTACTCATTACTGTGGAATGATTTTTTTTCTTTTTGTGTATTGTAAGTAAGTGATTGTAGGAAATGTCTGCAAAAGTCTCTTTTTTGAGTATTTATTTCACACAGCAGGTTTCATTGTGCATTGGCCTGAATCTCATCCAAGAACTGGGGACAAGCTACAGAAGTGACGGCAAACCATTTAGAAACCGAGTGCCCAAACTGTGATTCAAAAACCACTAATTTTTCGTAAAGTGTCAATACAGCAATTTTACCTGAATACAGGTGGCTGTGAAAGGGCGATGACGGGTGCCCACAGAAAGGGCTCCGAGTGCCACCTTTGGCCCCCATTGCCATAGGTTCACCAAGACTGAGCTACAGTGTTGGCTAGGAGTGACCCATGCAATATACTTACCTTTTTGTTATGTTAAACCTTTTTAATAGTTTAAGATAGCTTGCATAAAATGTTTGCATGTTAACCCTTGCATCAATGCTTTGGAGTAAATTGGTCTAAATAAGGACTAAATATAATTGTTACTCCCAACTGCAGCAAAGTTATTAAAGTAGGACCCCCACATCCACTGATTCATTAGCTACTGATTCACTTATCCATGGTTGGAAGAGGAAAAAAATAAACAATTCAGCAGCCCCAAAGCAAGCTGCTGTCACAAACAGGAGCCATAAAGCAAGCAACTCTCACAAAAGAGCAGTTTGGGGGGTCTTCTTGGCGTTCTCTCTTATCCATGCTTTTCATTATCCACGGGAAGGCCTAGAACCAATCCCTAGCGGATACTGGGGTCCTACTGTATATCAGTGAGAACATGGTGAGTCAATGCTTGAGTTACATAAATTCAATAGGCCTATTGGATCAAGAATTGGCTTTAGTCCTAGCACTCTATGTGTCACTTTTAAAATTTATAGGTAAAAATGAGAGAGGCCACAACTTCTCCATTTCCGGTCTTCCCCTTTGCAGCAGTTCTTTTTCTTTCTCTCATTTTGCTTTACATAGAGGGAAGGAAAATGGACCTTATGCTTCTTCTTTTCTTTCTTTCTCCAGGTTCCGAATAATTAGCAAACCCTTAGAATACTCATTATAAATAGATCAAAGTATTTCAACTCTTTGTTACAAAGGGAGTAATCTTAGATCTAAGTTGAACTGGTACCTCTTCCTCTCCCCCTGCCACACACAACAAGCCCTGCTGTTTTGCCACATTGTGTTCCCTTAAATTATTAATGATAAAAACACTGAATTATTCAGCATGCCGAAAAATCTCAAGAAACTTGATTTTTAGACATAGAACTTTCACACTGTTGAAACTCTCCTAACTAATGATGGTACAACAGTAGATGTACCATATATTTTGCATAAGACAGTAAAAAAAAGCATTCCATAAGCAAAACCAAAAGAGACAGGTGCCTAAGCAAAAAAAAAAAAATAACTATGAAATGGGATCTCAGATTAGCACTAAATTTGGCACAGCTGTAAAAGAAAGCCTGCTCTTGCTGGGTGCCACATGTGGGGATATTTGGCTAAAGGGTCTTATACTTGTGTTTTTAAAGAAAACACAATTACCCTGTTCAAGGTTAAGCGACTTTAGAAAAGAACAAAACAAAAATTGCACATTGGGAGGGGGGGGGCTTCATTTTAACATTTTTCTCATCCACAGCAATTAGAGCAATCATGATTCTAATTCCAGACCCCTTAATTGCTGGTTTTTAATCCCCAGAACTTCTGAGATTGCTTCTTTTTAAAATAACTTCTGATAATTCTGAAAGAGCTATTTGCATAGTACAGCTTTCCAGCCATTCACATTGAGTCTCCAATCAGGACCACAGAGCAGGTATAAGTCTGTCAACTTCAGCCCTGCCATGGCCTTCAGTGTGAAAGAAAGCATTTAACTCCTTCCTGACCACCCATTCTTAGTTTCTGCCTGTAGAAATATTTTAAAAGCTATTTTAAATAATAGGTAATAATATTCAGCCACTCTCTTTAAACTGTGGAATTACTGGATTTTTTTCTGTTGTTGCTTTGAATGATCTCAAAGGATCTTTCAGCTGGTTTATTCATGAATAAGTTTACCCAGTTTTCAATAAGTGTTTACCCAGTATGCATATTAGCATGCAAATTGTTTCATATAATTTTACATGTTATACTCCCACAGAAAGGGCTCTGAGTGCTACCTTTGGCACCTGTGCCATAGGTTTGCCAACACTGCACTATACCAATGTCAGATCATAGATCCTATTTTTATCAACATACTACACCTCAGAAATCATGGGTCCCAAGTGCATGGCTGTGGAGTGGCGCAAAACCCACTTATTTTTAAAAATATATATTTATCCTGCCTTTCTCCTTGAAAAGGA